>JAQFYZ010000714.1:0-34859 GCA_034695085.1 Cylindroiulus punctatus | reverse complement strand
TTATGTTAGGGTAGGTTAGGTTAGGTTAGGTTAGGTTAGGTTAGGTTAGGTTATGTTAGGTAAGGTTAGGGTAGGTAAGGATAGGGTAGGTATAAATGCTCAAAAACCTAACCAAACCTAACCTAACCTAACCTAACCTAACCTACCCTAACATAACAGGTAATGGACAAGTACCTAAAAATTTATCGTAAAAGCATCTAAGTCTAAAACAACCCAGAAATTATTTACAGTGTATTTTCTAAAAAAAATACGATATATACTTACAGTATTCAATCATTCTTGCTTATAATTTAATGAAGATTATATTTGTATTCTATAATAAAGGACTTTCTGATAAGCGATTTTTGCTAATGAAGGAAAAGTTTTGAGAAGAAATTATTTTAAACACCCCTTAAATGAAAGGATGCCGTGGAACTGTTTTGCATTGAAACCTGCCTTCTTGCTTGTATGCACGCAAGCACGACGTTATTTTATGTTTCATTATACCATGTACTGTTCAACTGCCAAAAAATCGACCAGTCAGCCTTACACTGCATGAAAAAAGGGAATGTGTCACCCCTGCTGTTTACAAATTTCCTCACTTATATTGTGTCCATACAGAGAATGGTAATAATAGTAATACAGTAGTTTTGAAATCATTACACTAATGAGCTTTCATGGCTTAATTGCGTGCCACAGAATTTGAAATCGATATACAGCTGTAAAATTGTATCTAAATATTTCAGGCAGCGTTTCACGATTTTGCGCATAGGAGGATCGATACAAGTGTGTACAGTAATCACGGTTACAGCTGTAAGGGGTGAATGCCATCGCTATGAGAATAGCATGCTTTCACATCAAGTTATTCTCATTGAGTTTTCCCCTCTTTCGCATGCATCGGTTTGTGTACATGCCAGCCATGAAATATTAATAATATTATATTCAGCATGCATGCACAGACAATGGATTTATGTTTCATGGTCCATTCATATGGTCATTCATTAACATCGCCTCCAGCTCCATTTATCATTAGGCTCTTATGTTGCCATAGAATTCTTGACCTTTAAAGTCACTGTACAGCCAACGCGGCAATACAATTGGAAACAAAATAATTAATAGTTGGAACTGTTGCATAATTTACACCGCAGATTTCAAGATTTATACTCTGGAAACCACATCACATTATTAAAATTGGCATCACGTCGCCGCGTCGATTGCATTAGCTATTATAAGGGATATAAGGAAATCTTTCTTTCAAATTATAAAAAGTGATTCCGAAACGGTCATTCATCAAGAAATATTCACAGGTAATTAATACACAGAATGCAATATTTTCCACTGACGCAAATCGTGATAGGCAGTGGGCCGAGAGAGAAATTGAATTTGTCAGAAACCAAATGATGCAGCTTGAATAACATAAATATTTAGCGCTAACGTGTCTCGTTGCCAGTAAAGAACCAAAGCTGTAAAAACATCTCGAGATGCAATTTACAGCGAGGTTTTGTTGAAAGCACATACATCACTGATAAATATATCGTTTGCGGGTCACAAAGCTAGTAAATATCTGGTGGGCATACCAGGGAGTTTACGAGTAACTCCGATTACGCATACAAATTACTCATGATTCACGAGATGCATGTACATGCCGTATGGATAAATTTTAACAAACATGGGAATGTTTTCTTGGACAACCAATAAACAACCAAGGATTAACACCACTGTATATTACAAAGGTTTGGGTGTATGCCATCCACAAGACATGTACCAAGGGCATAGACCACGTCCACAAGAAGCTGGACAAATGGACAACAATGTCCATTTAACTACACTACAGTGTATATAGCGTGCAAATATGAGGTGAGAAATCACAATCAGTACCGCCTTGAAATCTTCGGATTTTGGATCATATGCTAGGCTACTTCAAAAACAGATGATGTAACAGAATACGAATTCGAATACGAATTAAGAAATGTAAATTCAATTAGCTGGTTCAATATTAAAATACAGTGTAGCTGGGCAAGACAATTCTTGAATTATATAAAGCATTTTTTGCCATGCCACATTTAAGCAAATGAATAGTTGTTTTGCTGAAACTATTTGAGTGGGCACATTACACTAACTAACACTACAGTTTAAGGATTTATTATGCATTGTATATGATAACAAATTGATGTGCACTGTAGAAAGCCATATAATGATAACTTCCAGACGTCATCCTTTTAAGTTACAGATAATGCAGCACCATCTCAGCAAATACCTTATTAAAGCGGAGCAGTGTACATAACTCGAGTACAAACAGTGGAAAAATGATACTGAATTAATATTATTTTGAAAATTATACCACGGTAAAAATTGCAAATGATATTCCTTTAATATTATCTGTCTGGATTACCTATGGGTACTGCTCCGCTCTTTTCTCCATGATTCTACCTTTTTCGTTTATACATGTAACAACCCCCAATAAGGAAGCTCATGTAGATAAACTTATAATTCGATACTTCTTGCAACGTACTGGAAAGGAAAACGAGCCCATCTGTACGCTTTCACTATGCTAAATATGACCAACTATTAGATTCATTGAATTGGACATTTATATCTACCTAAATATATGTACAGTTCATAAAATATTCATCGGAAGCCAATGAAATACAACATTAATAATTTACAACCCGAGCTTTTATTCTGATGGCCAATATAGAATGGAATCAATAAGCCACAAAGACCAGCAGTTTCCCATGATAATCAAGTGACTCAAAAAATCTACAGATTTGATCCTGCTCTACTATAGACATTATGAGAAAGTCGGCTTCTCCTGAGGGCTCGTAGGTTGGCCGTGATTGCCTAGGGGATGAGCAGCTAAATAAATGAGTCGTATGAGCTAGTATGGGTTAGGTTAGAATAGGATACTAAAAAAGAAAAACGAAAAAAGAGAAAACATGACATGGATGCATTGCGACGGCTAGGACAGGCAATTTAGAGTTGAAATATACTGTACATATTTCGTACAATTCACTAAAATGACAACTGCCTTCGGCACCAACAATGATAATGGAAAGATATGTTAACTTCTTCCAGATACATTTAGTCTACACTGTGGAGGAACAGTAATTGACAAGTGATGCCATCGTTTACCATTGTATATTGCTGTTATAAACAACAGTAAAATTCAACAAATGTATATTAGTGAAAGTTCAAATATGAGGGCGAAGGCGTTTTTCGATTTCCATGTCTCAAATAATTACGGCGTTACGGCAAAGGGTACATGTTGAATGCTGGGTATTCACCCGCACTTGGTATCTCGATCCTGGGTTTGTATTTACCGGTATATATTATGGCTAGGTAAACACTCGCTGAATTACTATTTGCATTCAAAAGGTATATTTGAATAAACCGTAGAAAATAAATTCGCTGAAAACCTTCCAAGTAAGTAAATAAATGATGAGCTATGCAAGATTCAAAGCACAGTAGACGATTCTTGTCAAGGAGGTTTAGAAACTATTTACATGATCAATACTGAAATATTAATTAAAATGGGACCCACTACTTGCTATAGAGCAATTTGGCAGATAGAAAGGAGGCAAATCAAACAACTGCATTATACAAACTGAGCATATATGCTCAAATATCCATTCAAACAATTTACGAAGGAACTTTACTTTTACCAAGTAATAACCAAGTAAGTTTCAGCAAGTACATACGCAAGATTACGCAAACTCAAAATGAAACGTTTAAACGATGTTTTCTTATTCAAAGGATTCTTACTTAGTGGATTCTTATATTTCATAAGCTCTGAAAGGTAAAATTAAAATCACACCGATCACATGTGCTGCTGAAAGATCGGTTAACGTTTTGGCTTCTTGGTCATGATATTAAAAGCAACAATAGATGGGCATAATCCTCTTGGCAACAGTCATCATGATCATAACGAAATTAAAACATTATTAAAAGCATATTATGCAGCACAATTAAAAGGATTATTAGATCAGCCATTTACAATGCTCATCATTCACCATGATTCTATTGTTCTACGTACATGCAATGTTTTCCATTAAATACAGAAAGTTACACTGAATAAACGCAAACAAATTACGTCAATCAAAAATGTGCTCGTTTTCACGCAAATATTATGCATAAATTGAGATAAAGCTAAGCCCTCACGAAAAACTGCCCAGCTTAGGGATAAATTTTGCCACAATGAACCGCAAATAAATCAAGCTTATCCCGTGGTCACGTGTTGGTATTCTAATTTGGGAAACTTTTCAAATCAAAATTAACAACAGCTAAAATTAATCCATACGGAGAGTTTTGTCGTTTTTATAGTAACAAGTGCTACTATAACATTTGGTCATCGAAAGATTAGAGGGTCAATATTTACATGTACACATGAAGCTTCATTCCAATCCGCTGAACTACAGCAAACACGCAGTGAGCGAAAAATGTTGGTTTCTTGGAAAACGTTATTAAACAAAAATGTAAGCAGAAATTTTAAACACGCAATGGCAAAAGATCAAATGTGATTCCTGCTGCGAAATGAAAACACAGTTAGGGATTTACTTTCCGAAAAAATGGGAAGGCAAGGGATTTGTGCGGAATATTTGAGGCAAGGACTAAGGCGCATAGGAGCACCGAACATATTCGATGCCGGTTTTTAGAGGAAATAAATTATATGCATAAACAAAATGGGTAAAAAGTCCGTCTTCTTACCAACGAATATGTCAAAATTATATAAACAACTGCAGGGCTAGTGCCGCTACATATGCTCGTACAAGAAATGCCATATTGCATCGAGTAGCAAAAAAAATATGCTTCTAGGAGAGACATGAGAGAAAAATGTAGACAGGGATCCGACTAATAAAGTGCAGATGGCGCACAAATTTGCATGCGAAATAAGAAAAATTAATGGCTTCGTTTTTTGCGAATTTCCATTTGGAAAATATAAGAAAAGTACATGAAAATACAAATGTTTGTTTGCTTTTACATTAGATATGCTCCTTGGCTCCGTTTCAATGCGCCAAATTTTAATATTGGCTTCTATTAGCATTCATGTGTGGCCGCCATACTACAGACGAGCTTATGTTTTCCCTCCGTCATAAGTAACATAAGCATATTTCCAAAACGAAAGTATATTTTTGATGCACAACAAGACCTGCGCATCAACCCCACCTTATTGGTTTCAAACACGGAATTAGCAGGACGGGTGCAGAAGACGTGCTTAAATTTGAACGGAATGCCTGCAAAAACTATCGATCACTAAAGATTTTGCTAGATGAAAAAACGCAGTATTGCAGAAATTGCGATTTGTAGTAAATTTTTAACTTTTTTAAATCTTTGGCATCCAGAATTAAGATTTGTTTGCCTAAAACTTACGCTTTCAGTACTTAAAAACTGAAATTTAACTAAATTTAAATAAAGAATTACAGTTGATTTCACACTTTCATTTCCAGCTGGAATATTAGTGTGTGGTGGTAGCCACGAGGCGAGAACACATTCTTACAAAGCTGTCACAAATGGTAGAAATTCGATGCTTGTCTTAAACCATTATGGTTTGCTTAAAAAGCTAACTCAATTCTATTATAAAATGTATATGTATACTGTTACAGACATGTCGTTAAAATAGTGACTAGTCAGGAAAACAACATGCGGATTTAACAACTGAAGTGACATTTCGCAAAGAGATAGTATAGCGTTCAGCACATCTCAGTGATATTTATGCACACCTTACGTCTCACTGAATCAGAAACTTCGCCGATATTTTTCTCCTCAATCAAACAATGTATAAAATACGCAACGGTTTAGATGTTAAGACAATTTAATCAAAAATCTCATTTTTGGCATCTGCATAGTTAAAGCAATATTTTGATGAAAGCTGAAAAGCGAAAGCATTGCAAAACCCCCTTATAATGCAAAATGAGCCACTCCGTGTTCATTTATATGGTGCCTCCATCCACCTTCTGGATGGCATGAAATCTATTGATCGCACCTGAATACCGCCATTTGTTGGACGGAAAGTGATCCGGCACGCATTTGATGCAGTCTTCCATGTGGGCAGAGCCAGGATATTTGTTTCATAGGAATGGATAAAAAACATTCGAGGGAATAGTACAACTGGGGGTGACATCTAGCGAACAAAACGCAATTCCAGCGCGGTATATCAAAACTTATTAAGTTCACTTTGAAATAACGTGTATCGGTTACATGTTTGTTTTCATTAACTCCCAACCTTTCCTGACCTTTTCATGCGAACAGAAATAAATGAAAACTAACTACATGTAACTGGGTCATATCTCGATTTTAAGACAAAATTTTATCATCTCCCATCCACTTTCCCCTGAAGCCCGTGACAACCAGCCTCGATTTGAGGATAATATTTCAATTATTGCATTAAACATAATTGAAAGACTCGATTTCAGCGCGTGGCTTAAATTAAAAATTCGAGATCTTAAAAGCACCACCTACAATGCCACACCGCATCGCAGGGTGCTACTGAATTTGGTTTTGCAATTCCATGCCTTTTAAGCTACTTTACAAAATCAACGCCTTTTAGAATACGAGATTGTTAAAGTTTTGTCTCACAGCAAAATCGTGGCATACAGAGCAACATTTCCAAAATTTGAATCTAAGGCAATGAACTGCAAAGCCCTCACTGTTAATTTCATGACTTCCATGCCCAACTGAAATAGACTGCATGAATATGCATGTACAAGCTTGACAAAATACACATACGTGTACGTATTTCTTTATTAATAACATATGGGTGGACTTAGGTCAATGGAACGTTTTTGTGCGTAAGGTAACTGGTCCAACTGTTAATTTCATGACTTTTTCGAGTCTTTCGTGACCTGGATTTCATTTCATTATTTGTCCATGTTATCCCTGACCTGATCATCTAATGGTTTTCCCATGACCAGTACTACATATGCCAGTATGCAGCGACTGCATCAAATGAATTTAAAATAACATTTAAATTGATTCTGAACTCCACCACGTGCTATCAGTATTTCATACAGGTCGATACATGTAAATCGAGAAAAAACTAAACAAATAGCACCTTGCAGTTTTGATTATTTATTAGAGCGTTCAGCAGGGCACACCTCGCTTCTCGACTGCGTCTTGAGAGTGTCAAAACGGGTAATCCACTTCCACCATTTCTTCGTACATGATTTATGGATGGCCCTTAATGCTCGAAAGGTCGTGTGCTACGTTGGTGCTGAAGTGCAATAGACTATCGAGTAAGTATCCAGACCGCAAGATGGTGCCACGTTACAAAGGGAATCCCTCTAGCTCGTTCATGGAATCGATCGAAGGCACAACCATATACATGTACAGGGTGCACTTTCTTAGTGTCGCATTTCTGTAGGATGTAGAGCAACGCGCATAAATGCTGTTAAATAATTCACAGCATCCAATCCCACTATGTTTTGCAAGCGTGAAATTGCCAAAATTAGCGTCTGGGAAGGATGGTCATAGTCAAAGCAGATTGGGGGGCCCATTTGTCTTCATGTGTACTTTGACTTTCACTGTACTTTTTTCTCAAAACAGGAACGCGTACACGCATGTCCGTGCCTCGCAGCAAAAACAGCAGCATCGGCTCATATTTATGCAAATGCGCACTGCGAAAAATGCAAATCGGAACAAGAAATGCTTCTAGCGTGCAGATATATAATTACGATGTATGCGGAGTGCGGCATAGGATGCAGAATAAATAATAACGTCGAGCAATATTATATCAAAGCCGAGGTCCTTTTTTTATTATATTTTGACAAGGAATGGAGTGGAGTACAAAAAAACTATGGCGGAGAAAAACGACGATTTCGTAAATGAAAAATGCAATTTGAGTCAGCAAAATTGAATTTGTGGAACGATTGATGTTGCTCGAAAGAGGTTGGGAAAAATACAATTACACGCCCAGATTTCGGTCTATAACGGGCCTTAAACCGCGTTCTTGTTAACTATAAGTATGGGCATAAAAGAACTATACTAAGGCTCCAGACGTGGCATTAGACCGAATATTTGTAACCACAGGGTGTTGGATTTAATAGTGATGACTCGATTCCTGGTTGGGAAAAGGTGTAGAAGGGATACTTATGAAATTATCGCTTACAACTACCCCAGGTGGATCTATTCAAATAGTCGAACATGTCCAGGGTTGGCAGGTGTGGGTTGAACACAAATACCTTGGTGACACCGTGGGTGTCATTTGTGGAGAATCTGACTGTACAATTATGATTCATCTTCAATGAATCAATCAAAGGCAATAACTCCATGTTCATAATGTTACTGTCATGACTTTTCTATGCCTTTCATGACTGATTTCACTCAGTGCAAGTCTTGTGTACATATGTAGTCCTACTACCAAAGCTTATAGGATTCAGGACATATTTTGACAGCATTTAAATACCACGCGAAAATGCTAGTAACAATGTCGATGTGTTTATCAATGCTCGAGTAGGTCTATAGAATCGCCTGTTAGACAACACACAAAAACGCCCCCTTGACCTAAGCCCACCCAGATCTTTTTAAATATGAAACACCCTGAAATATAGTATGTACATGTATTAGGGAACAAAAAAAAAACGTTATCTATTAGGAAATGTCAACATCGCACTTCATCGACGTCCACTGTGTTCAAACTCTGAGAAAGGTATAGCTAACGACCAACAATAAAAACCGTGGTGTGGCATAATTATGGTCATACACATCGAGATTAGAGTGGGTTAACCCCTAAGTATTTCATGTTTACCCTGCAAATAATGCGTAGGCCAGTCGATGCAATAAGGACAATATGTTATCAGAAGGACAAGGGCGTGCGTAGAAACGAAAATGAGCCTTGCGGATGCGACACCAGGGCATGAATTATGGAATCCCCCTCTTCAGTTTCGGTTGATTTGTTATTTCCCAACGACACCTACACGCAAATTGCCCCGTCCTAGAAACATGAATGACGCTAACGTCGCCCACGCCCACGCATTCAGCCCTCAACGAAGAATAGGGAGAAATAGGGCGTTGACCTCCAGTTCATAACCCTGGTCGCTATTTTGATCAACTTCAGTAACTTAAAATTCCGCCATTTACGACCCCGGAACACTCCGATGCCCAATTGTAATCAGTGATTGCCGCCTTTCAAGGGGCAGCAAAAATGCATAATTTTTTGGTGACTGTGAGTGGTACAAAATGTAAGATCCAAACTGGATTGAACGATTGGAATGGTTAAATCTGTTTAGATTTCGAATCCGAAATTGGAATCGTAGTTAGGATTCCAATGAGAATAGTCCGCACTAACAATTTTAATCAGAAACTATAATTTGTAGAGTAGGCTACATCTTTTTGAACACCATGCATTGATAAACTTATGAAATTAAGAAAACTATTAATATTGTAAAACATTCGAAATTTATTGCTTTACAAATTAAATTCAACCATATCTGAACGTCAATCATGTTCTGGCACCTTGCGTTTCACCGTAAAATAACTGACACAGATGCTCTAATGAAAAATGGTGCATTCAAATTTGCAAAATTTGTGGGGCCTGTAGCAAAATGTAATTACTCAACTTCGTTTTTAAGTCTACCCACATCAAGTATGAATTTTCAGGAGTTTAGTATGAACAAAAAACATTTCGTTTATCGAAAAACGTATTGAAACATGAGCACACACGTGAGAATATACGCATTTGGATGTTACGGAAACCATGGCGATTTTAATTCGAAAATATTGGCAAAGTTATCAGTAAATGCAATCCTAAATTGAATTAAAAGGAGAACAAGGTGGGTCTAACATTCAAATATTTATAGGTAAAACTTAGTGAGGTTCCCTGTCCTAGTTTAGTTGGGACTGGAACAGTTTTCCAAATAGCCCACACATTTCAAATTCTAGGCCTAACAATATCATCATGGTTTACAAATGCCGCTCATAGATGGCTCTAAATCCGCCTACAACGTGCCTTTTCCGAATCAATACCCTTGATAAACACTACAGAACAGCCAGCGCCCCCTGTGGGCAAGGTAAGGCACTGCCAGCCAGTATCGATCGCATTCCGAGGTAAGATCAATAATCTAATGCGGAAATGAGCCAGAAGATGGCAGCAAGTGAGTCGACTTTCCCAGCTATCTACCTTATAGCCACATGAATCTAATTCAATTTCCATCCCAGGATTGTAAACAATACGGTATGGCATTGCTATTTATCTTTACGTCATAAAGTGAAACTCAATCAAATTGGGTTTGAACAACGACAGTTCCAGCAGGAGCACATCACTGAGTGCACACATAAACAAACATCTATTGTTTGCATTTCAACAAGCACATATTAAATATATATGCTCGCTTGGATTAGATAAAACATACTTGTTTACGTATTCAATAAACAGTAGGACACTACCAGGTGCAGAGCAAAGTCCAGTAAGTCCAGTGTGGCCATTCCCAATCGTTCAATTTTTGAAGCAAACTCATTTGACCTTATCAAACGAGTAATAGAACTCGTTTACTACCAATTTTGGATATCTTTTTGGAAGCCTTTCGCAAAATCAATAACCTTTTGTTTTTGGTTTCGACAAGTTAAATGATTTAGAAAAAAAAATATTCCCCAATTAAACGGCAAGTCAATTTGACGAAACTTACGTTCGTTAAAGTATCAAGTAGGCAAAAAACGTAGCAAATATAAACCGACAATGTTAGAAAAAACTGGATAAAACATCATATATGGAACACAAAATCCCTTATTTAAAATCCTCACGACACATGTGTTGTATACATGACTGGATCTTTCGGAAAACCAGACAAGAAGGATTTGGGCGCTTTAACTATAATCCTATTTAAGATTTACGAGAAGCTGCAAAAACGTGGCTAACAACTCTGTATACATGTACATTCGCTGGAGATTTCTGGGCGTTCCTCCATTAAGGATAAGCAGTTGACGGTTACATATTTATGCGTCATTTGTAACACGGCGAAGCATCTAGAAAACCTACATGTACTTTGAAATGCGTTCCTTGCCAACTGACTCAAAATCAACGTTTTCGATGTCTTACATGAAAACACAATTAAGACATTGTATATAAAACACAATTAGCAGATGTAGACAGCACAGGTTGGCTTTATGTTTAAAAGTGAAGAAATGTCGAGCTTTTCCATCGTTACTGTATACGTGAAAATAATTTGTTTCGAAAATGTAATTAAGAGTAAGCCTATGCATTTAACATCCTTAATGCAAAGAACCAGGAACGATTTAAATCTTGATAGCTTCTCATTAAGGCTCGTTTCATTAATTAAACGGTCGTTCAATCAGCCAGTGATTATAAAGCTTTTTAGCTCGCTCACTGAGAGAATCAAAAAGTTTGCTTACGTACATGTAAATATGGAGCCCATCGCATTCCAGCGTCACGCAAAGCCAGCGTGTATTATCGTCATCAAAATGTGTGAGAGAACAAAAATAATTGCTCGGCGACATTTAATACATAAAGTAAATATTAACATTGCAAATAAAAGTTCAATAAATAATGTCCAAGGTCCGTCACCATCGCACGCTACACGCGTACCCGCACGTAGACTCCGTTTGCCCCTGATGTGCACACATTAATGTAATTTGTCATAATTCGTGTCAGCATGTTTCAATATAGCTTGGACAGCATGCAGATGTTGTTATAGTATTCATCAGTGTTCTGTCTCTAAATTTATCATTCTGAGAAATAAACATATACACAGTGTCATTTCGTGAGCCAGAATGTGTTGTCCCCATACCTAAAGGATAATGACAGTGTAGGATGTTATTAACGAGTTATCCATGGGTGCCACCCGATGTGACCCTGAACTGTTCCACGAAGGGCATTCAAAATATATCTGCTAACCTAGTGGAAATTCCATTTTGAAAGTGGCAGAGGTCATTGTTATCATGCATATGTGGCCCCCACTACATAATACTTACACAACATGTACGTACATGTATAACTCCCATTGCTTTTATTAGTTTGAACAAAACTCGCACATTGCGCAGATGCGTGTGCATACAGCATTATTTTCTATGTAATGCATTCAACAATATCCGCCTTCCTCTGATTTTCTTTTTTTTTTTCTTAATATTGGTTTTGATTTGTGCCTATTTTACTTGACGGAGGTGTTTAAGCGTTGGTTGCCACAACCCCCATTTTCGCTTTCCCTTCTTGTGGAATAAACCAATTATTATTATAATTATTGTTAATACATTGGTGCTTCGGTCAGTGTAATATACATGTAAATAACAACGTTACAAAAGGACATACAAAGGCTGCGCATGAATACTTAGTACCCACCAATGGTTATACCCTATATAGCAATTGCAATTATCATCAGGTCCAGTATTTGTTGAAGATCCAATTTTGGGCACAACGTAAAATGTATGTGCCTCAGAGAATAGTATATTAACTTCATTTCGTCCAACGAAATAAAACAGCAGAAAACCGCTGATGGTTTAATCTGTCGAAGATGCTTAAATCACGAATTGCGAAGGACTAATCTTCCTCGTTGACGTCGGGCCTATTCCCCCGTGCTGGATTTAAGGTAATGAGTTTAACTGATTTGCAACGGAGCACAAAAAGCGAGTGATGGAATCAGGGGAGATACCAGAGACTATACAACAACTCCAACAGTGTGACAAGAGTGGGTTTTCCCGCTGAAGCAGCTCCGTGTTGCAAGAGCGGAAGTGCGGAAAACCAGACGAGAAGAAGGGAGCAATAACTTGTTTGTGGAAGCTGCCAATGCAGTGGGGATTATTCAGATTTCCTCCCAAAGAGATTGGAAATTGTCTCGCCCTCGCAGCATTCCCCTCGCGACTGGCGCCCAAATCTTTTCCTCGTGGATAAAGATAAGCGTCGGAACCGTTGCCAAGTTCCACATAGACGCCATGGCTGCAGCGCCAGGGGTAACGATCTGGATTGTTTGTCGTTATCGTGGGGAGAGTCCATGCCATTTTTTCTGAAGATCCGAGCCCTGGATCCCAGCATTGTTCGCTATGGCGACGAGAGCTCATTGCGATGCTTTCGCGAA
The DNA here is from genome assembly GCA_034695085.1 of Cylindroiulus punctatus. Lineage (NCBI taxonomy): Eukaryota > Metazoa > Arthropoda > Diplopoda > Julida > Julidae > Cylindroiulus > Cylindroiulus punctatus. The sequence goes on along the minus strand of JAQFYZ010000714.1, from coordinate 21,864 downwards.
TAATGACAGGGTTGCATAGGCAAACTGCAAAACAAGTGTGCTCATTTCACCAGTAACGATAACATCCAACTGCATTCGTGTGTACAGTCTTCAAAAATATCGTCTCAAAAAGATGCAATCCCTATGATCTTCTGCATGGCCATCATGACTTCATAGGGTTGTATGTTTTGCTGCATGGCAGTTACATGTATAACATTCGCAGAATGGTGAGCTCGAGAAACTTAGTGTGAAAATGTCTTCGCCCCATTTGCAATTACGTTATCCATAAAACTTCCAAGATGGATGGAATTTCAAACATCCCTCAATCCTTCTTCCAACCGTTATGCTTCATTCACACATGCAATTTTTGCCCATGTACGGAGATAATTTTTTCTTCTTATGGAGGTTTTTGCCCAACTTTGCCCAAGGTTTACCTGCATAAAATGAGAAAAAGTTCCTCCGTACTTGGGCAAAAATTGCAAGTGTGAATGAAGCATTAATTGAAATTCTTCTTAATCCGGAGCATGATTTTGCCAGCACGGCCTGACTCCGATGAATATGCATGACAAAATCGCGCTTCACTTCACGCGCTTTTGCGAAACGCTCATAAATATGCACAAATGGCACGACAAAGTAAGTGTCTGATGCCATTTCGGGATAAATTTCGCAGTAACAATGCCATGATTTTAGGGGATATTAGCGAGCATAATAAATTATCCGAGCTCCGGGGCAAACAAACACACCAATCTAATTGGATTACAGCACGTACACAAAATGGCCACTCGGAATCAAAGGCTGTCAGACATTTACATGTACACTGTATTTCACAGGCATGGTCAACAGCATGCACCGACTAAATTATTCAATTCGCTGCTGGACCACCCTTGTTCCGGTGAAAACGCAACAAAAGACCACTTGTGTGCATGGTCTGCTCTCAGCAACCGACTGATTTTAATGGCATCTGAACAAAACAACTGCGATGTTACCTACAGTTCGACCGCCAAGCTTGCTTACATTCTCTCAGCACATGTACATGCACCGTATTCAAAGGGGTATAATGACTTCGATGGAACGACTTCATTGCAAGTGTCAACAAAACATTCATCCTCATACCTCCATTACCTTACTGATTATCAACCCCATTTCAATTCAACTCAGTATCCTTATTATAATTTGTAAGCCGTAAATACGAAGTGTGTGGTACTAAGTGTGCATGGGTACTCTGACATCTGAGATGGAAAATACCAATTTGTTCAGCAGTTACCACCGCATTAGGGTGGACACCATCATCATTGTCAAACTGAATTTCTTGTAGCTTATGGCTGTCCTTGGAAGAGAATTACTACGTCTGACGGCATTGAAAAATGATGATAATGATTTTTCAAAATGTCCCATGCACCATGATCAAAACGTATAAAATTGGAGACCATTGATCAGTTGCATAACGCTCTCGTCTATCTGGAAATTTTCCAGTGACAAATCGAGCACCATTTGACTAATGATAAGTAGACAATGTCAATAGATTTAAATTTTTGAGGAGAACTTCTGAAAATTCTTTGGAAGGTTCAATGGACTTTACTTGTAGTCAAGTGTGAGACCAGGGCTCAAATTGGTCTCACATCAAGCCATATACGAACCGTACCTAACAGTCTGGCAACGATTTAAAGTTATGGCAGTTTGGACCATTATAAAATGTTCAGGAGCATTTTGAAAAAAACATCTACTGCCATAATGCGGAATTATCTTTTCTTCATACTTTACGGTGATTTTCAGTAAATCGGTCCCTGCATGCAGGCACAGCCAAATATGCACTCAAATTGCTGACATCTTTTGCACACAATATACTGCATAATTCCAGGAACATTCCTTCAGAAAACTTAATGGGACATGTTTACATCAGTGAGTGAACATTGCGTTAACGGAGGTCCCTGGTTTCTGCTCGGTATACGAAACGTTGACCCGTGGTTTAAGCTCTACCATTCACGATCTTATCGTGACAACGCCAGCAGAAGTCCACTTATCTGTCGTCTAAGCTTACTGGGTGGACAACTCGCAGCTGTACCATTCGACAAAACAATGCAGTCCATCCTCCTCAAAGTACTGCCATTGGGCTTTAATGCGTGCAACCTAAGGTGTCCATTACCGCTAACACCCCAATCCATTGTTCATCCGAATGACTGCAAAATTCCGCCCGTCACTCTCAGTATCTGATAACGTCATTACGGTATTATTAAATGTTGTATACACCGGAGAGAGGCTGGAGAAGTCAACCGCAACACATTGGTCTCGTTTAGCAGCTGGTGTCAGGTATTTAATTTCATAATTTCAAATTGGATTTGAAACGGCTTCAACTTTCCATCAAATTTAATCTGAGGAAATTGAGCCAAGTGGGAGCCACGAAATGGTTGCAATCTCAATTGCCACCGATCCGACTTCATCATTCAGCGAGGCCGCGCACACCCGTATACGACGACGTATCATTGCTTATTTATAAGACACAATCAAGGAATTGGCGCCATTACGCTGCAAAACAAGTGAAATAAATGTTCCTTCCATCGAGCGACTTACTGCAGGGGGAGGAAGTCATTGCGCCACAACGTCTTTAGAGCCTCTTATCGTGCGCATAGACAGAAATGTAACGATTCCAACTCATATTTGCAAGACGAACTTCATTGTTTATGGTTTTTGACCGAAATGGCTGTCTCTGTCTCCATTAATGCTAGTGGATGATAACAGTGAAGCGGCGCCATTTTGGGAGACGACTGTGAGAAACAAAAGCCTGGCTCCATCCAAATTTCTACGAGATAAACGTTCCAGAAAAATGAAAGTAACAATAAACGGTTGCTATACTTTGTCCTGCTCCAAATGGGTACAATACGCATATTTAAATCCTACTTTCATGTACGAGAATCTGGGAGGGAATCTGCGATGACTAGTATACAAGAATGACACTTGTTCTAGCTGTACAATTTCATCCTTTTTTAGCAGAGCTTATAATTCCAGTTTACAATGTCCTGACTAGTGCACTAAACCTTAAACTGTATACCATAAACCATGTGCTGATTTTCAGGCATCCATTCCCATTGCTATTCCCATTCTTCCCATTCCCATCCCTAAGCTTATGTCAATGTCAAAGCAACCAATAGGAGGCTTTGTTCTAAGTTGAATTTAAGCCAATCAGAGGGGGTGTTTTCAATTCAACCAAGTAGCCCCATTCCGGTTTGGAAATCTGATATCCCATATGTCTGAAGGTGGAAAACAGCCTTTATTAGTTTTATTATAATTTTCGTCATTCATTGTGCCTAACCTTGTTTTACCTTACCTAAACAAACTTAACACGTGACTATTTCGCTGCCCCTGTGCAGGGGCAATCACTGCCAGCCCACGAACCAATAGGAGAAAATCACATCCTCACCAGAAGCCCATTTCCTCACTAATGTATATTTATGGTGGCACGGGACACAATGTATAGAAGGTAGGAACCAGTAACATAAAAACATAAAACGTCACGCAGATAAAGTGGTGCTTAAAGTATTCGATGACGTGTTCAGTAGTGTGGCGACATTTCATTTGGGGCATTTGTTACCTGTTGGGGGTGTTTCTTTCAGTATGCAGCGATATATTCTCTCGGAATTTACGCCAAATAGGGGAAAAGGTAATGCTCATGTCAGCTTTTACCCTACATCATTCAATATTTATGCCCATCGTTACCAAGCCAAACGGCAGAGCGGCAGCTGCACATGTTGTGCAGTCCAAGCAATTTTATCCTTTACAAGGGATTGATATCAGCTTCCTCTTGGAATTTTTATACCGTTCCAATATTTATGTTACTTCAATAACACCCAGAATATGATGGATATAGCGCGAGTGATATAAACGCAGCCCTTAATTCGCGGCTATGAGCAGATGTTTGTCTACTTAAATCCATCCTGTTCGTTAAATCCATCGTTAGGACAGGGAAGACGTTACGAGTTTGCGAGCACCATTGAAAATTAATGAAATCTCGTTTTTGTAACACGAGCTGAGAACAAGTTACGTAATACAACATTTCAGACTTCCTTTCAGACATTGAATTTCAAAGATATATCGCAATGCTTTTTTTAAATTAAATTGTAATACCGAAACCCAATCTGAATCCCAAGGTTCTTCTCGGTCGAATTTGTCAGTTTTGATAAATAATCGATCCAAACTAGCTAAAGCTCTAATTTGTGTACGTGTGGTAGGTTCTAAGAACTCGTTCGTTCAAAATGTGCGTGCTCTCAGCAGCCAATAATTATTAAGGTGTTCGTCTACCCAGGACTTAAGTACCTTCGCCGCATGTAGAGCATTCGGTGTGACATGGCTAAGCTGAAAATGTGGGTCATTGCTTTCAATTAAGGGTAAATTTTGGACAAATAACATCAACTGCTTAGTCCGACAATCCATAGTAAGCGAATGAAAGATGTGAGCAATCAAATTAAAGCCCTTCCCCAACACTATAGTTGACAGCTTTGCACGAAAGGATTGGTAATACACTGTATGCATGTTTTTCTCTTCGTCCATCGAGAAAATCTGTGGTGCCGGTACTGTAAGTTCACCTACGATGTTCCTAATTACTACTTACTAATAATATCAAACAACTGTGTTTATAACTGAGCTAAAATTCGCCCTTCCCGCTTTCAATTATTAACGTTACTACATCATGTGAGTTTTGGCCGTTACCATAGGCGCAATCAACATACACAAAAAGCGGAAAAAAAAACACCCATAAATGAAGAAGCAAAAAGGATTCAGTCAGGACAGGTACGTGTATATCAGACAGATGACGTTGGAACATCCTTTTTTGCATAACACATATAAGGAGCAGAGACACGCATGTACACATCTAGATTGTAGTACAGCTGTACGCTCCCATATATAAAAAAGCGAAGAAATTAAATCTTGTTAGTTCAATTCAACTCTTTACCCTACAATCAGCAAAGAGATCGTATGTGGCATTGGGGTGTAATCCTACAACCCAAGTTATCGGTAATTATCCCCGCATTTGGGTGGGCACTATCCTCGTTGTTCAACCCCATTGTTAAATTGAATTTTGTTAAGCTCAAGGCTATCCTTCGGAAAAATAATCCCAACGCCCCGGCCAGTGAATGGGTTAAAGATCAGCTTTCGAGCAGCTTCGTTTTTATGTTTGCCTAGGGCGCCAATGTAATTCCGCCTCAGCCTCCACCAACTCTCTGCCAATGGCTTGCAGGGCAGCCACCAGTTCACGCCACCAGCGAAGGGCTGAAAGGTCAAGTGCCTCAGACATCGGTTCACGATAAATAATGAAGAATACAAATGTTCCACCGTGGAAACAGGCGCAATGGCACCAGCCCAGAACGTCGCTATCTCCAGTGCTTGGATCAATACAGGCAGATTTTTTCAACCATAATTAATCAGTTGTTGAATATATTATTAATGCGCTCTGTATCTCCATCGCGTTGCACTACTGTCTTTTGTCGAATTCCTGGAGGAGCTGCACTGCGTCAAAAGATAAAATCCCAAACGCCATAAATACATGCATGAAGCGCAGCGCCAGGCCCGGCTTACGTCGACAGCTATCTTAGAAAATAGAAGACCTACTATTTATACGCGCTTTTATCGCTTAGTTGCATCAGGAATTTATACGGCCAATACAACAGATTTGACATCAACCGGATCTACTTGGCAAAGAGGCTGGAGAGAATGCATAAACAAAACAAAAACAAATCTAATATCCAGTTATGTTGCAAAACGTAACGAAATAAAACCCAATTTACGACATTGAAACTGATAGTGTGCAGTAGTTGCGATTTTTTATGCCCGGCTCCTGACGCTCACTATAGTTCCATGAACCTTTATGGAAGCCATAAGATTACGGAGGGTCGCCTCCGAGTTCATTGAAGAAATGGAGTTTCTTTTATTTCCTTTTATAAGAAAAATCCTCCTTAGCGGATTTCTGGAAGGCGTGTTCGAGTATCAAGCAGCGATGAGGCCAGAAGTGGTTTTCGTATGAAAAAATATTCATTCAATTTGGTGCGTGCCCAAGCAACTTTTTTCCGTTTATCAGTTAAGTCCAAGTTTGGGTAAAGAGAAATGACCCCAGCATGGCCCTATAATCACACGATACTGTAGTTTGGCGATCAGTATGAGGGGTCCTGCACTGCGACCACTTGCATTTAAGTTAGATGAGCAGACAAAGATAATAGAGTAAAAAGTCATTGCAGAAGTCAATGACTGCACATTTAAATACACTCGTTCATGATGTCGTTTCTGCTTGGAGTTCTTAAGCGACAAGAGGAGTGCACTAAAATAAATGCATACATGTTAATGAATGCTGCAGCATTCTCAAATTCCAGGTAGGTTGTAATTCAAATTCACTTAGTTTCCCAGCTTTAATAACAAATTCCCTGAGATTTCTATTTTCCCTGGGTTGGTTAGTCACCAACTCCTTTCAAGTTTCCATTTTTGTGATAGGGTTTTGATCCATCGATAAAGATCTACCTCGTGCAAACCTGAAAATGATCCCCGGTCGGTTTTTGGCATTAGTAGTTCAAAAATTCGACTCGTGATATCGCCACGATCTCTTAAGGATTTCTGGCATGCTCATTTTTACAATATCATCACGCAATATGGATTGATCGTAAAGCTCTCTTCTCCTCAATTTCGCCGCCCGTGCAATCCTTAATGGTCAATTACTGCGCGGGGAATGCCATACCCTTTTAAGCGTCGGGATCTAAGCTTAGTTCATATTTTCGTGGTTGTCCGTAATAAAAATACCAGACTTTTGGCACCCAGTATACGCGTACAGCATCTATACTGTACCAACGCATACATACATGTGCACACGTAAGGCATATTTTCCAGTGCATGGTTTTACCTGCAGATAGAATTTTCCCAGAATTCTATTACCGGCTCACTTTACATGTACGCAGAAGACATAAGTCATATTTGATCAGTAATATACTATTTCTATATGAACACTACTTAAGTGAAGTTATACAGAAACAGACGACCTGGAGTCATAAGTGGCGCAAATTGTATAGCAGCAATATTAAAATATTGCCCGGCTTATCATTTGGAAATACGCATGATTAAGTGGAACAAATAAATTGAAATCTCAAAATTTGTTAGTATGGCTGATTCATACCTTGTTCTGCTTCGTGTTCGATGTTGTCACGTTGCTTGAATCGTCAGTCGAGGTAACATGGCGTTATTCAAATGTGCTTATTCAGGTTTTCGCAATATACATCTGAAATATTCAAACCAGAAATTAATAATAAAATCAAATGAAAATTAATTATTAAAAAGCAAAAGTATTAAACCGCAATCATATCATTGGAAGATCAGCGCAACCATTTGCGCGTAGGTGCTGGTTTACATATACATGTACATGTAAATATGCAATTTATTTGCATAAGCTCTAGTGGAATATTATAAATAAACATGTACCAATCGCTTAAAGGCACATTTTCAAGTTACTTAAACGATAATGGAAACGGGAAACTTCTCGTGCTGGTGTTAGAAATTAAAAGTTCACGTTTGTGTTCATTAGATTAAAGCATGCAGCCAACATGAACAAATCACATTCCCAATCTGTTAGTGTTTCCATTATTTCATAAGCTGTGTAACTGCAAAACACTAGCTTACCTCAAGCTGTCCTAACAGTAACGACTTTTACGATGAAATACATATGCACAATGTACGTATACGGTATAATTGAAACACAACAGACTACATGTACAGTATATAGGGGAATTTAGCGCAAGATGTACTTACACGAAAACAAATTTTATGGTGGCGTGTTAAGCAACCTCAGTACCTTAAGACTGAGAAAATAATATCAAACTTAACAGCGCATTCATCACATAGACCACGTGGACTAAACCGACTTATTTTTCACGCAAACTTTGCCCAACGATTACGATTAATCGCTCGTAATTTCCGTCCGTCCGACCTTGAAGGCCTCAGCGGTCATGAAAGTAAAGTAGCTGTTGCTACGTAAGGCAAACAAACTTAATCTCGAGCTAACCATATATTAATACGTGGTCTCGTTTGCCCAGGCAATCAACGGTGTAAAGGTACACAACTCCACGATGGCTGATATGCAGACAATTTTCTTGGCAAGTAAGAAAAGAAAATAAAAAGAATGGTTGAAATAGGAGGCGCATACGTTAAGAGGTCTCCGATCGATGTATAATTTGTAGAAAGAATGCATGGGCTGGCTTACTTTGCCAGGCAGAGCTTAACGCTCCCGGCTATACCCAGTTCGAATCCGACACAAAAAACGTATCCCGCACCGCAAAGTTTCCTGTTTTTTCAGATAATTGATTTTCCATGTTACAGTATTAATAGTTTTTGCTGCGCGGCCTTAATGCACGTACTGCTACGCCACTTGAAAAAGGACATTTGCGAGCATTCATAAATTGCCATTTACCTTCGCCAGCAAATGAGAGCCAGTTAGAAACGTGTGCCAGTTTCGTTACAGAGCTGTCGACCCAATCATATCCAGAACGATTATATGGAAAGACGCAATTTTGCGCATAGGCAAAACAATAGGGCTCTGTCAAAGGCCCACGACATCGCCAGACCTACGAGGACATGTCTGAGTTCACCCAACTTTAATCGAATCCGCAGCGCGCATCTTCAGTCCATGGTAAACAAACAGGAAAGATGAAAAGATTTTGGAAATCCAAATAGGAAATGCGCTCAGGTGTAACGTGGGGATCCTGTATGACAATTCCCGGTTAACCACTAATCAAATAGAAGAACACAAAAGAGAACTCGATACCAATCCACCGCCTAGCGAGCACTGAAAACAATATTTGGTATAGAGTTTGAGGCCTATCTGTCAATGGTCCGGGGCGCCCGTGCAGCCATTTCCAATCCACTTCCTTTACTCGCTCATTTTCACCAATCGATTGGCTGGAAATATACGACATCGTTCCGTTTCGATAAGCTAACTTTTCCCTCGTTCGCTGCACCGTAGGCGTAGCAAGCTCCAGGCTTACCGTGGAGGGCAATTCCATTACCGGTCGAAAGGGACATAACAAGGTTCCACCAAAAACAATGAAAAATGTAGGAAATACGCCGAGTACAACGCTGATGTGGATAGGCCCCACTATAGGCCTGCTTGGAATTCAAATCAACTACATTGAGAGCATCACCTTGTGCCCAGCTAGTGAAAGCGTCATATTGCTTCACACATGTTCGTTAATAACTTTTAGAAAACGTCCCAATTTTCAGTTTTCAGAAACATAACTTTTGAAATGGCAACCTAAGTGGCAACCCCTTGTTCATCTTTTCCTCGATCCAAGCTGAACGATGCTCTCGGAATGACCGCATCTGATTATTCTTGACAGTGTCCATTCAAAATTGCAAAATACCATGCCCTTAACAACAAACGGCTCGTAGAACAACATCGATCTCATCGTGTCATTCGTGATCAGCAGTACAGATCAAGACCTATTCTGAAAACTTTTTTAGTTCAACATGCTCCTTCAATTTAGTTAATATACAGTATGTGGACGCATGTGTACACGCCGCGCCGCCATAAACTAAAATTGTTGGCTGTCCTAAAGGCTCAAAGGCACATAGTGATTGCCCCTGGCAGGGGCAGCTAAATACAAATTGTATGCACAACGTAATGAACAAATTTACCTTGCCGTGATTAGTTCTGATCTTTCTATGTTCAATTGCATACAGTTACAGTAAATGTTAAGCATTCCTTTATTCATTAAAGCCGCTTTTGAAAGTTTTTCCGCATAGATCAATTAGGTGTCCCAATTCGGATGAAAAAGAAAAGACGGGATACATACATGTATAACTTTCCGGAATGATTGCAAACTAAGTCATAATGCATCGCAAACTACTCCACACCACAAATCATATATATGAAGTTATGGAACCATTTCAGGACGTGCAATGCGTCGTCGGTTCAGTTTCGTAATGTGGATGTTACATCTTAAAGATGCAGGGGTAGATGGCGTCCATCTGCAGTTCCAGATAATCAACTAAAAGCTTCAGTGAAATGGGGCCCTGGTTATACTGTCCGAGAAACTGTCCAGGAAATTGGGGTTCGGAATCTCAACAATTTCAGAGCATCGGAAGCAAATTGAGAAGGTGAAGAAGCTTGACAAATGGGTTCCACGTGAACTCACTGAAAAGCAGAAAAACCGTCGAATTGAAGAGCTCTCCAAGTTTCTTTTGTGCAATAGCCACGACCCATTTCTGGGTCGAATTGTAACCTGTGAGCAAAAGCGGATCCTTTATGGCAACCAAAAAGGAACTACACAATGGCTTGGTCATAACGAAGCAGTGAAGCTATCGCCCAAACCAAATTTGCACCAACAAAGTGGTGGTCACTGCATACATGGTGATCTGCAACCAGGGTGATGCACTACAGTCTCATTCCAACAGGCATATACCTATAATAGTGAACTGCTTACTGCTATGAATTAGAAAAGCAGCATGCATCACACAATGCTGGTGATAATGTCTATCCTGAGGAATGGTGGAGCACATTTACGAGCGTGTGCATATAATATCAACGGTGGCATGGCATTGTGCAGTGATGAAATGCACGTTTTACTGAACAGTATGCCTAAAGTTCAACTATGTTATCTGATACTGGGCATACAGTGCTGAATATTCTCGCAATTGACTGTGCTTCCATGGCAAACGATGTTATTGCCTATTATTTTCTTAGATCTTTTCAAAGATGTTGGATGGGTTTAGCAGTTATCTCTAGTTTTTCACATCAGCCCATTGTCGGATATTTTAATAGCTTACGGCTCAAAGCGCAGTTTTATTTTGCGCTATAATTGGAAAGTGAAAGATATCCCAGAATCGATTTTGATCAATAAAATCAACAAGAGATGGTGCTTGAGGCAAATAAAAATTGCACTGTACGAGCGCGTATACATGTAGTACAAAGCTGTCGTACAGGCCTTTGCGTTTTGAAACTACATTAATTAGGGACATCGTTTATGAGTTTGTTATCGTACACGTCAAGCCCAAAAATGTACATGTTATTGATAACATTATTGATTTTACATAATACGTACGTACGACAATGTGTACGAGAACGCACGCAAAATTGAAAACGAGGTATATTTTGAACCATATAGGGTTTGTTCAAACATGTATATGAAGACTAACATTTTATGAATCAATGTGCTAAACGTATAAGAATGTATGCAGTCGTTTCATTGACCTAAAAATGAAGCCTTGAAATTAAAAACGATCCAAATTCAAAAACATGCGCAAAAAGTAGGTAATTCATATGACATGATCTACAGTATGAACCAAGCCTAACAACAATATTCGTTAGGATTAATTGATTCATAGATCATGTTGCATGAAGTAATTTCTTTAGCATTATTTTGGCACTAGATTACATCGATCCACAGTTAAAAAAGCATGCCCAACTTCTATGTTAGCAACTATCCATCGGCAAAAAAAGTCAAGCCGACTAGCTTCAATTTCCTTCTACATCTGTATACCATGTATTTTATCAAGTGAAACATTTTTCAACGATTTACATTGTTGAATTAATAGTGCGTGAATGTTATATGTTTCGAGGCACGTTATAATGTATCCGATTACTTCTGCCTGGTTCGTGTAATTTTTCATTCGATCATGTAAGAATTGATCACACGTGAGAAAAAATAGCACATGTCACTTGCAGCCACTTGGTCAATGTAAGTGGTCTCATACGGAAATTAAGGGTCCGTTCGTGCTGATGACCTGCATCTATAGGAAGGAAAAGTCCACAGCTGCTATTGCTGCACTTCACGGCAGCGCCTTTTAATTGAGATATCGGCTGATTAATTAATAACTAATTTGGTGAAACTTTTACCATTGGCTTTACATGGGAAGGACATCAGCTTTCGTGTCAGCTTGTCTTCAACATGTGCGAACAGAAAGTTGAGCGATATATGAACGAAACGTTATGCCAGACGCGATTAATTATTTGGAAGGGTGGTCACCAACAAGAATTAATAATGGGTTATATATGTAATGACGATATAAATTCACATAAAATAAAACTGAATTGTCCAAAACTACTAATTATTGTTATAACTAACAATATTTTAAGTAATTGTTGTAACACAAGTAGGACTTTAAGACCACCCTGTATTTCCTTCAACAATTCGTGAATTTAGAAAGAATGTTTAAATTGTAATTGCATTTTCGCATAAAGTTAAAGACAAGCTCAACTTTTAGAGCCATTTATTCATAAACTGACAAATGCAAGTCTCCTAAATTATGCATGTTCCACGTCTTGTATTACAGCTAGGTCTGTGATGCATTTCACGAAGCAACCCGTATCTGCAGCAAAAGCACTGATGCAATGCGGATATGCTGCCCTTTACCCTATTTCTACTAATGGACAAACTCAATTTACTGACGGCTATAATACGACTGCTAGGGAATGCGAAAGGTAAAGGGTTAATTCGATGTTGTTCACCCTCAATACATTCATGTAATCTATAACCAGGCCAGATCTTCAATGCCTCTTGAAAATCAATATCGTTTACGAGTTTGAACATAAAACATCGCGGAATATATTCCATTCCGGCCACAGGATTTCACTTCAGAGCTGAAATGCAGTGGCTCAAAAGGGGTGAAGTGATGTCGCGAGAAACGTGATCATCTACTAGTACTATAACCACATGCCCACTAAACATGGGGCAAATATTTACATGTATACGTGATCAATGGAACGATTCCATTAAATGCGTTACTGACACCTTATACCAGGGCATTTCATTTAACCTAATTTTCGTCGACTTTTAATCCAATATGGCATAATTCAAGGCGAACACATTCGAACTTTGCTTCTTTAATGTTCGACTTTGGATTTATGCCATATTCATGTTTACAAAAACAAGATAACTTCGCCTTATAAAAAAAAATCACAGTGCGCCTGCTGGCTTAATACGAATCATTCTACATGGGGAAATTTAATTATTTAGTTTTAATCATTTCTTTAAATAAACATGAGATTTTTGGCTATGCGGGATCGGCCTACAAAAAAAGAAACGGGAATTACAACATAAATAAAAATAAAGTAAAAACATTTCTGATTGAAACATCAAGGTGATGAATTCTGCTGCTGACTGTTTGTTTTTGTTTATCATGCTAGGATGGTCTTGGTCGTAATAAATAAATAATACTACACAAATCCAGCGTCGAACTCTTAAAAATAATATGGTTTACAGTATAACACTAAATGACTGCAGGCATTACGTTTGAATTTCATAAATCTGCCAACATTCTTTGCCTGAAGGAACTGCACCAGCCAATATGCAAATGTTATTTTTCAAGGATTGGATCATCATTACAAATAGGATTTAACTGCAATGGCGAGTCGAAGAGTCAATAGTCTGGTGACACGAAATTGCTAACCGAGTATCCAACGTAACTAGTTTGTTACAATAACGCTGAAATTGAAATTGCGCTAATTCAGGGTGTCTACTACATATAGATTTGGTATTATTGGCTCATGCAGACGTGCAAGTGTTATTTATGTTCATGCTAAATTGCGTTTTTCGGACACAACATTATCTCTCTCACATTATTTAAAAACGCACAGGCGAAATTTTTGTATAACTGGATGACAAATGATAATTTTATCACAAACTTGTTATTTTAAAAAGGCGATGACTGCCTAAATTTGACCAAGAATAGAATGAAATGCAAAAATGTCCATGGCTCTAACGATAATTTCATCAATTTCCCATAACTTCCATGATCCGAATTTAATTTCATGACTACTTAACGACTTTTCTATAGTCACCTCGTAATACGTAAGGCTAGAGTAATAATACATTTTGACATCGTTTATCAAATTTTGCTAAGTAACTGTATTAAGTACGAGGACTTCGTTTTGCAAACATAGCAAACAAATCTTCCGAAAAAAGTGCAGAGTATTAAAATTGTGTAAGCTGATATAATTAGAAGTGCTTGGTAATATTTCTGTAATCAAACATCATTGCATAAAGCGCGTCAAAAGCTGCAGAATAACCAATCCCATTTTCCTTTCAGATCATGCAAAGCCTACAGGGCGAACGAATGATAGAGCTTCAGAAAGAGCCATAAAAGATGAGAAGCAAAAAACTAGAAGAGCTTCGTGGAGGAGATACGATGTCAGTGAACTCGTCGTCTTTTCATCCCCATTCTAAAATTAAAATAATAACCACGAAGATAATAATGATTGACGTCCTAGTAATGCGCCGTGACGCTAGCTCCAACTTTTGTTATGACTAGGCCGATTTTCCTGCCGTTTCTTTATTACTAGAAACCAAAAATGAAGGATGGGAAAGAAGTGCCAGCCAGATATGACGCTTATTGGCATACGTGAATTATTGTCTGGAAGCCATTGCCGGATCTATTGAGCGCTTTGCCGATGATGAAACGTGACCTCTTGTTCTATGCAGCTACACATAATATTGGCAGCACCTCTTTCCTGGAGAAAAGACTCATCTGGAAAATTTAACATGCATAGCAAAAGTTTGACATCACTGACATGTAACAACTACAAGAATTGTGAAAAGACCCTGAATTTGATATGGAAAAATGTGACCCCAAATAGAAACTTCATGACTTTTCCATGATTTTATGACCAGAACTTCATTTCATTTATGGTTTTTTCATGACTTCCATGACTGAAAGACACCCAGTGCATGACTTTAAATCAATGCCCCGATCGATACCGGGCATGGTATAATCGCATTGAGTTACAGTTTCAGAAAAACAAGTTTCAGCACACATTGTATTAATTGAAATAATGTGATGGGATCGCGTTCCACAATTAGCAAGCATGAGTAAGTCAAAGCAAAAAGTAATCACACAGTTCAACAGACAACTATGGAATTGATTGAAATGTGCATCAGTTTACCAAGTTGTATCGCTTACATCGGTAATTATCCAAAGCCTAAGACGATGACATGGTTTTACACAATTGTGAGTTTTCGTAAAAATCAAGCACCACCACTACATGTACAGCATGGCTTCATAAGGGGACGATCATGCGATACGCAGTTTACCTTTTCTGGCCATAACATACTGTACAAATCAACTTTGGGTTCAGGAATAGAGGTCGATGCAAATTTTTATCGAATTTGCTAAACCATCCCATACATGCAGTTGTGTTGGCTGAATGCAGGAGAGGCCCTTTATTTGTGGGCAAACTAATTTTGCATCTAACGTGAAACTGATAATTCCTGATTTAGAGAACAGGTTAAACTCATTCAAAATGAGTTAGGTGATGGCAATATTACAGAATGTAAAGACCTAACTATTTAAAATATTCATAAGCCCACCACGCCACATTTTTCATGATTAAAGCTTCGTAAATGCATCGTTTATAAACACGCTGGTTCTTATCTACGTCAGATCTCAGCATTTATTTTAAGTATGAAATGAAAGGCGTAATTAACTTCCATTTAAACTTTCTTGGTGGCCAATCTAGACAAAGCCGCCTGCTTCATGTAATTCCTCGAGTCGTAAAGTATACACTTTCCAGAATTTAATATCTCGACGTAAGCTACACTTGCAATTAATTAAACCAATGGAATAATCGCCTCGGATAATTTGGAAAATTACAACTTGGTCACGCGGTGATATATTACGTGACATTTCGATGCACTTTTCTGCTTTGAAGAGCTCGATTAATCTGAATGTTCTTTGCCACGCAAGCATTGCAGGGTGAGACAGAAGTCCATGTAGGATGTTTTTGCTGAAGAAATGAATCCCCTAATAGCGAACAATTTTCATTCGCGCTCATGTCAAATTTATAATCCTTTCTTTATATTACTGGTACATGGTGGTGTAATGACGCGTGCACGTCTCTAATATACAGAAGATGGATACAGATAACAGAATGTATTGAGGTTCCGTGCTGACTTGACAGATAGGACTATCCAACACTGAGAAGCTCGATGATTAATGCATTCCTAAAGGAAGCAGTTTAAATTACTTTTGAAACAACTTGTAGTTACAACAACTGCTGTTTCATTAAAAAAGCCAAAAAACACATCGCTCGTACATGGTACCGGCTTGAAATTAAAAATCTCAGACATAACTTTTTGGGATGTACATGGCGTTCATGCCAAGCAAGCTTTGGAAAAAGCGTCCACTGCGAATGTTTGATAATTGATCGCCCTATTACTTATTTCCTTAATGGTTCCAATCCACAGCTCAGATTTTCGATGCTTTTGGCCATTAGTTCCTAAGTGCCTGGAACGTGGCAAGTTTCAGCATTGCTGCTCAACACGTCTAATGTTGTGATTTTTTCCCAGCTAAACAATTATCAGCGTTAGCACAAATTTATTAATGCAGCCAGCGGATGGAATCTAATAAAAAATCTGGACAACCTAAAGTGCACGTAGGTCCATCCTATTTCCTAGCGCAAATTGCCAGCTAGGACTTTTATTAAGAAGTAACTCTATTAGTTGTGTCACTACATAATGTAGCACCAGGAAATTACAACTCACGGCCAAAAGTATTAGCGCAAAAGGTCTCCTCAGCTAAATACTACTTATCACCATGATAAATGCATACACAACACCTTCGAGGAAAATCACTAGATCATTTTTAAAAACGATGTTCAGGTTTCTAGTTTCGTGTAAATCAAACTGCCAGTTACATACACGTATACAGTAGCAGCTATGAAGCATTCAAATAGCTAACTTTCTATTTCCCAAAAAACGAAAAAGCAAAAAAGATCAATTTCTGCAGTTATGGCAGGTGTCATTCTTGCATGCTAGATAAGTAAATTTTTAATATAATTTTTTGTGCCCATTTGGACAGGGACGATATTGCATTATATCCATTCATCTTTTCACCTTTTAACCTAGCAATGTAGACTGATAAATTATTTAGCTGCCCCTAATCACCAGACAATCACTGCCAGCCAACTTCAGCATACAGCCGGGGTCAAAGCATCCACGCTGGAGCCGGATCAACACCAACATAACCCTCACTTTTTTCCTTAAAACGGACCAGAGAGATGTTCCCTGATCTTTTAATTCACCAGACGGGGCGAGAAGCATAATTTGGCAGCCATGGACCACAGGTTCCGCCGCTAATTGGCGAAAGGTGTAACGTGTGCGACACTTTAATAGCGAGTTAAGCGTGTGGCCTCAGTGGCCCCCCAGGGACGTGTTCCGCACCGCAGATAGCGCCTATTTCGACGCCGTGGCCCATGCATAATGCAGGCCCGGTCCCCGCTCGGTTTTGTTCAATTTCAAAAACAGCGGCCTCAAACACCCGTTTCTTCGTGGCAATAATCAGAATTTAATTAATAGCAAATTAGGGGGGAGCGCGCATGCGTGGCTCATGGGGCCCCCCCACACGGGAGCCATTAGCAGACAAACAAACAAACGGCGCAGGCAGATCGATGAATTACCACAACCGAGGCGCCCAGGCCGCAAACGAGCAAAGAAGTGAAAACCGCTTTGGCGCTTTTCCTTTTCCCACGCAGAAAAGGCGACCATGCACTTGCAGGGTGGGCGCCAAAAGATGCTAATAGGGCGCCGTGGCCAGTGCAGCGGTTGGAGCAGGTATGCGACTATGCTGACAGCCATTGTCTGAGCAACTTCTGGGAATAAAGCGTCTGCCAGGCGGCCGCTTCCGGTTCGATGCGTCCAATGCCGGATCCAGACAATTCCATCACCGAACAAAATTTGTCGTATTTAACTAAAATCTGTTTCCCGTGAGTCGAGACAGGATTATTTGCTACGCAGACGTATTCAAGAAGTGGAATCGATACAGAAGCAGTGGTTCCCTTACAGGGTGTTTGGTGCATTTCCGCCCACTAGCATCGTTCGAAAACACCCTACTGCCTCCACATTCCAAGACCGATCTCACTTCAAAGGGCCTTTTGAGACTGCACAAAATACGTCCATCATTAAACAGCCTCCCCCTCCTCCCCCACACTGGCTGACTCCTATTCCATATTAGTCCATCACCGTCCCGTGACCCCCCTGTAACCTTGGACGACGTTTGGGCATTTTCACTTTCTGATCGGTTTTCTTCTCCTTATTAAACCCTTCACCCTGGAAGCTCCGAAAGCACGCAAACCATGCTAGCTTTGGAGCAATGCGGGATTGCATGCGTCGAGACAAGCGCTCGTTTTAAACTGGCGTAACATCGTGTAATATTTCAGGCTCTGTAATTGAGTTGCGTGCTGCATCTCGACGCCAAACAGCTCTGTCGCCTAAATAATTTCCGCAATTATCGCACGCGTTCGTAAATCATATTATGCAAACAGAACGCAACAAATTGATATTTGCGAGTAAAAAAATGAACCAAGTATGGATTCGTGTGATGCATCTTGAATAGCGCTATCATTGCCCGCATCTGATACGGTGTAAGATTAAGTACAACTAACCCATATTTGAGCCCAATTGGAAAATAATTGATAGTCAATAATTACTGATCCACTTGGATGTTTGAAAGTCAATTCCTGCATATGCTGGAATGCAATATTTCGTACAGTATCTAGGAGCTCCGCTTCACAAACCTGTTTAAATTACCCAAAATTGGGTGTTTTTTCTTTGGGTAAAGACGCCAATGAAGTTTACTTTAAACATGAAACAGCATATCGAGTACACGTACTTTACTAATTAGATTTAAAAACATATACTGGTAATATAATAAATATTTTACCAGATAAGGGTAAGTTGGAGTGTAGGACGTTCTAGTAAGAAATTATTGGGTAATGTTGGTTAAAGTTTGGACTTTGCAACAAGAGGCATATACATAACAGAATTAGCACATAGACGAAATCAATTTGAGGAAACAAGTTCGTGTTCAACGCTCCTATGTTTGCCGGTTGGATCGAACTTGCCGATAACTATCCTTCAATTTTGGGGCAATTTCTCAATTTTGTACAAACTACAACTAGCAATTAATTCCACGGCTCATGACTTATTAATGAGGTTCACATGTTCTGTTTGCATAACAAACCGAGGTCTAATATTAGCATACAAACGACTGTTGGGTATTATTAATTAATATTAAATGCATCCTTCGCAGCTCGTATTACCTGAAAATTATATGTCCCGATGTATTTGCGTGCGTACTTTTGTTATGTGGATATACTGTACTGTATACTGACGCGTGATATATCGTCATTTCACAAAACTATCTATCAAACATGAAAATCGTCCAATGTGAAGCGAAATAATGGACGGTTATAGGAAAAGAAATAATTCGCTTCTGGAATCATATTTATATGAAAGTAATGATGCATTAAGATGCAAATAGGCAACTACCCACTCCATACATTTGTGGCCTTTAAAAAGTCACGACAGGCGAAGGCCCATAGACGTCAATTCGGCTACGTACAGTGTACATTTTCCTCACGTATTACATTACTATATGCCATCGCATAAAAAAGCAATAAAATTCTCCTTAAGAATTATTATAATAGCGAGGCTTGGCATACATGAAATCGCGTATGAATATTGTATGCGCGCTACTGTATCTATATTTTAATGAAAATGCATTACGAATTCGTGCGCCGAAATGTATTATACACATTGGCTTAGAAGTCGTAGATAAATTAGAGCAGTAAAATGATGACAACCATTCTAGATCTTTTTCAACTGCACATATCCACGCACGTCATTCGCCATCATTTTTGCATTTACGGGACGAGGACATCGGAGTGAATAAAAAGCGACGAAAATTAGTTGGAATTATAGGTTGCAGTCGCACTTGTTACGGGATTATACAGTATGTACGCAATAACGTATTCAAATTTTTATGCGCGGAATTAGCCCGGGCCAATTTCGAATGATAATGTATTCCTTTTACCATGCTTCGGTATGAATAAAAATAAATAATAATCACTTGTGTCAATAAAGAGCAATTTATAAACATTCTCTTTTAGGAAAACATCGATCAAACATACTCGATTGATGCTCACCAATTTCAAAAAATGCGTCACAGACTCAGCAAACTCATAATCCACACTAGCATCATTTAAAGTCGACATATAACAGAGTCTACATAAATCAAAGCACTGAAGTCTTCAGTTTAGAGTCAATTGGAACACAGACTATACAGAACGGTCCACGTTTGGATAACAGGCCAAAAATAACAAAAAAAATTTCAGAAATCTCAAAATATTATAATTCTTGGAAGTTTAGATTCTAGTCTTGAAGACCTTCATTTGGATATGCTTACAAGGATCAAATGTACATAAAATATGTATATGTACAGTATTTTTCAATCTGTCTTGGCTAGTATACAAGAATGACACGTGTACTAATCGTCGTAATTGATCTTTTCTTTGCTTATTGTGTGTGTGTTAACCCCAACCTAACATAAACTTAAAAATATTATTTAGGCAATCACTGCAAGCCTGCGAGCTGTTAGGAGAATACAGCTTACTCTTTCATGCCGCAAATGTACAGAACAGCTTTATACGCATCATTTTCTATATGTAATGATACAGCTTGTCAGCACTGATTTCGCGTACATAATAACTGCCATGCCCTACGCAGAAACTGTGTCCTCTAATTCGCCATTCTTGTCGCAGTTTCCCACAGCTGAAAAACGCAGCTATTGAGTTAATTGTGTGGCGCTTTCAATTTCCCTTTTCTAAGCCAGCTTTGAAGTGAACAAAAATCGTGCTGCAGAAATTCGTTTTTGATGCCAAATGCAACCCACGTACAGCTCATAGATCGCGTTAGCTTAGAAAGGCGAAGTTGCAGGATGGCGCGATATCAGTTAATTAAAATGGAGAAAAATGTTAGCCAGAATTGAATCTTTCTTTTCAAATCTGTTGGTCGATAAAATTAACCGGCAAACGACGCTATCTAGCGAGTGCTGATATGTCTGAGGTGCCGAAAGAATGAGAAGAATCGTCCTCATTACACAAAGGCACTTTTTGCTGGATATTGATTCAAAACGTGAATGCTAACGCTCGAATTTAACCCGTTTATGATCTAATTGAACGGTGTCTGGAGGAATTATGATTGCAGACGCACGTTTTAAACTAATGATTTTCAGCTCCAGGAATTGTGTCTGGGAATGGAGTCGCGGAATTATGGCCAGCCACAGACTAGGATTACCGTTGCCGTCTTGCAAAAACAGCCGACGATGGAAGGCAGGAAGGAAGTCACTTAAGTTAAGTCACACTTTATAGGAAACGGTTAGAAAAAATTGGAATTGGACGAGCGACGTACGCCCGATCACGTTTTTCGCACAGAAAGGAATTTGGGGCGTGCCTAGTTACCCTGGCAACGGCACTAGCATCTTCTCATTCTTGTCCAATTATTATTTGCATAGGAAGTGTCCCATCTGGGAACAAACAACGTGAAATTCGGATTTTTTTCCTTCCATGTCCTACTCGCTATCTGCGCATGGTGTGCGCTAAATTACATTACCATGAAAGGTAGTCAAAATGCAGCTGCCGGGGAAAATATCCTCGAAGGTCATTGTAGCTCTTCTGGATGCACCAGGGCCTCAATTTACATCGAGCCTAGGTCCCCGGCAAAAAGCTACTGGAAGCGAAAGGATGAAAATCGAGCTGTTAGTGTCTTCAGGATGTTATTAAATACTGCGAGCAATTTCTTTAACGAAACGTGCCATCGGTGGGTTGGTGTTACAGGGTGATCACACTTCCACATCTTTTTTACTTTCTTGATATTTCCCTGAATTCCAGGTCACGTTACGTTACATTTCCATAAGGTGATAAACGCATAAGCTCATATACAATAACAAGTTTATAAGCAACTGCTTGGCTTACATTCACCACTTTCATACCAAGCTGCTTTCATGTTGGTTTACATACACTCTAAACCGAAATGCCTTTTTTAAAGGCACAAAGCGTGACTTTTTGTTGAGTTCGTTTGGGAGTCGTGAAAC
>JAQFYZ010000713.1:0-34868 GCA_034695085.1 Cylindroiulus punctatus | reverse complement strand
GCCTACCCTATGGGAGGTTAAGGTCGATCTACATTCTATCTACTTAATACCATGCCGACCAAGAGGATTAAAAATGTACGATTGTCCATAATTGAAGAAAGGTGGAATACAAGTTGCAATATTACCAAATCATAGGCTGCATTATTTGATGTTTTGCATTCGTGTGCTGTTAATCAAATGAACGATCGTTATGTCCATAATTTTCTAAAAAGAATGTCAAATATATATTTGCCACTGTATGCTTCTCAATTTTAAATAATGCATTACAAGTGAGCCAGAAATGACTTTCTATAATATAAAACAGAATCTGATTCCTGCGTTTTGTTGTTGCGTAGGCCATAAACAACGCAGGAATACGACGCAATGCAAAGACGTGACGTAAACGTTCATGTGTGAAGGAAGCTTTACACATTCCAAAATGTTTGGAAAAATCATGTTCAGATGCTATAGTCGTCTCGGCAAAAGAACGAAAAAATGGCGTCGTTCAGTCCAATAGGATGTAATTTCCTGTTTGCGATTAGTCCATCCTGTAATGTATGTGGCGCCACATGTATATCGAGCATGGCAGCCATTTTCCTTTTGCCGCTGAAACTCCTGAAACAGTACATCGATAAGCCAAATCTCTCTGATTGGCTGTAAAAATTTTCGTTCTTTTGCCGAGACGACTATAGGTATGCTAAGATTCTAAAGAAAGATTTCCGTTCCGTGCCCTTTACGGGCTGATTTTGGACGCTCATTTCATCCTACTTAAATGTACTTACACACCGCTTCTGCAAATTGTCAGCCGAATGATGTTTGTTTTCATTCCTGCGTTTCAGCTTCGAGTATTTCGCCCACGCTCAGACGCCCATCTCAAAATGGCTGTCAGCGGCAGTAGCTGGCCCTGCAGAAGGCTATTCTTGATAAACAAACGCGGTATTTATTTGAATAAACCCACTGGAATTAAAACGTAACAAATCGCAACCTGCCTACCATAGTTACGCGGGTGACGTCACTCCGCCCGCACCGGAAATGCGCGCGGGTACCAGGGGGCAGCACCGTCGCCTCATCCGGGTCGAACGCCTCCTTGGAATTCAATTTATGGGTCCGCGGGTGTTGAGTTTCCCACAAGCATCTGCAGTTTCCAGACAGATCGCTAACGGGAAATATGAATTTGGGACAAAACAATGGGAAAGTTTTGTTTACGCTTTTCAACACCTACGCTGTTCTCCGCAGAAAAAACGAGTTGTTCTCCAGAAATACTCTAAACATGTTGCGCCGTGTTTTGTAACTCTGGCTAATTTCATTTAGGCCCAGAAGGTGCCGATGAAAGCTGCCAAAACTGGCGAGAAAGTGGGCCAGGATTGAACCGCAAATTTCCTGAGAACCCGCAGAATTCTTAGCCTCGATGCAGCGGAGGATTCTTTTAACTTTCATATTTAACCTTTAATGGTCATCCTTATGGTTCACGTTTTGCTGGGGAGTGTGTTCCCAATTAATACACTGGAGTAACTAAGACAAATAAAGCGACAAATCGTATCAAAAACAGTGTCACAATGTTACATGAACATCTATTTAAATGTATGCAAAAAAGAAAATGCAAACAATTTACCGATTATTGGCAAAGAGGAAAATTGTCAAAATCCATTGACAAAAAAGTATTGGCACACTTTATCAACTTACAATCTGGTGGCACAAAACAACAAAATTTTCAAATTAATACTTTCTATTAAGTCCTTTAGCCTTAATTATGGCTTCCAGGCAACGTGCCATGGATTTGACCAATTTTGCAGTGATATCATTACCCATCGCTGTCCATGTTTGCTGGAGCACTTGTTTTACGTGAGTTTCGCTGGTAATGTTTATTTTTCGAATTTCTTTATCCAAATAATACCACAAATGTTCGATTGGGTTGAGGTCAGGTGATTGTGGAGGAGTAATGAGCCTAATTCGTGCATTTTACAGCAGCCATTCCTTGGTTAGTTCCTGCAGTATATTTGGGGTGATTATTCTGTTAGAAGCAGAAGGTGTCCTTAAGGCCCAATTTTGTTGCACTATTCAATAAATTATGGCGCAACACATCGATGTAGATCCTAGCTGTCATTGTTCCATCAATAAAGTGTAAATTACCCACTCCATTGCATACCATGCACCCCAAACCATGACACTACCACCACCATGTTTCACAGTGTGAAACACATGTTTGGGATCATAGGCTGTGTTAGTTTTTCGCCAGATTTTAATAACGGATGGTGGAATGAATACCTCAAACTTACTCTCATCAGAAAAAATAACAGTCTTCCAAAATTTTAATGGTTATCTCGGTAGGCCAAAGCAAACTCTAAGCATTTTGTCCTATTTACTTCACTGATGAATGGCTTTCATCTAGGTCTTCTGCCCTTTAGTCCAGAGTTTTGGAGTACATTTCTGCTTGTTTCAGGTGTAACCTTAATGTCATTTGCTGTTGCAAGGTGTTTGGCAAGTTGTTTTCCAGAGCACATGGAATTTTTTAGTGCATATTTCACTACGTCTCTCTTGGTCCTTTCTTTCTGCTTACCAGGACGACCTGGTCTGGCTTTGTTTTCCACACTCCCCGTATCTTCACACTTCTGAATTATGTTATGGACAGAAGAAAAACTAACTTTAACTATTGTTTCAATTTCTCGATAACTTTTTCTGGTTTTATGAAGATGAATAATAAGTTTCCTCACGTCTATGGGCACTCCAGATGTTTTCGGAGCCATTTTGCAAATTAAGAATGCCAATTTCTACTCTACTTTATACCTAGCACACATTGTGGAATGCCAACCACATTAATAATCAACATTAAATTGATTAAATATCACACTTTTTATACAAATGTTACTGTTCTCAAAGTGTGCCAATACTTTTTTGTCAATGGATTTTTACATTTTTCCCCTTTACCAATAATCGGTAAATTGTTTTTATTTTCTTTTTTGCATACATGCAAATAGATGTCCATGTAACATTCTGACACTGTTTTTGATAAGATTTGTTGCTTTACTTGTGAAATATGTCATTTTTATTGGGTGTGCCAATACTTTTTTTGCCCACTGTACATGACCTAATCGTCAGAAACGAAATCAAAATCTTGGCCTGTGTGTGGTTCTGGTTGGGAAAACAATTAAAATTGAATGCATTATTGTTGGGTTTTGGAGAAAAAAATGCCATAGGCGAAACTTCAGTAAAATCAAACATTTCCAACCCTCGTACGTTCCATTTTGTATTTCCAAGTTGGGAAGTGGGGATTCTTTGAAGAACATTACAAAAATGCTTGCATTGAAAGCATTTTTGTAATGTTTACCTATGTTAATTAATCCATTAAAAGGGGAATACGACCAATCTGCTTTTAAGAATGGGGGTTCACACCGAACCAACACCCATGTTAATTTATTATTAAATTTGAAGGTCCTGGTTTTTTGCGGTTTTGGGTCAGTATTATAATGTTTTTTTATCAACAATGTTAGTACATTAGACCTCGAAAATCTGTTTATAAACGAAAATGTTTTTCCGAATTCGTAATAATCAACATTCAATATATGCATGCTGTGACGGGGAATGGAAATACGTGTACTTTTCATACTAAAGGCAGTTCGTATTAATAGACTAAAACTGTATAACTGACTTAAATTAAAATCGTTAAAGCAGTTTTTGAGTACCCAAAACTAAATAATATACCAAGCACCATACATACATGTAAGCGTACATACAGTACGTGCAAGATTAACTCTTATTAGAGTATAGGATATACCATGACTTCACCGATTCTTAAATGATAAACTGAAACTGGTGGTTAGGTGATAGCTATTAACAAAGCAACTGTTATTGACATGAAGCTGATCACAAATTATGTCAACAATTCACATAGAATGCAAATACCGGTTCCTCCATGATCGCCAGCTAGTCGCTAAAACGTCCCTTTGTTGATAATCAGCGGTTAGTAAACTGACGTCTACAATGTTCAAACTAATATTTTTTCATATCAATTCAATAACTTTGCTACAATTGATTAGGTCGTGTAAGCCGGATCAACTACGAGCACTTTAAACAAGAACATGCACAGCATACAATGTATGAAAAAAATAAAGCTGAGCTGCTACTGCATGTAACCATTGGCTTTTTTCCATTTTGGAACATTTTTTTGTTGCAAATTTCGTGAAATAGTGTACTTGATTAAGTGATCGTTATAAATTAGAAAGTTCAAGAAAATTGTTTAATATCCCATTGAACAAAATGCATGTACATAACGACGTTTTTCTATAAGCAATTTCGATTTCAATATATTTTTTTCCATGTTAAAATCATTAAAATCAAAATTTCACAACTCACGATGCATAATAAAATGATTAGCATTTGTATTCCAGTTTTTCAAAACGAAAACTTTCAATAAAGAGTATATGCCAAGTAGCAAATCAAAACATGACCTTACCTGTACAAAAGGGTGTTAAATTTTCTACCTCACGAGGAATTTATGAATGCTTAAAATGCATGGGGCGAAAATGTATTTGAAATCCTCCATCAATTTTAGCTCGCTTAAAACATTTCTTCATATCTTAATCCAATATGATATTGGTTTTCTAATAGGATTTCCAAACAAAGCTACCGTGCGTGTACGAATACATATCTGACTTATCGCAATTTTCTAAAAAAAAATCCTGCCACGGAAAACATGATGATCAGATCCCCGAAATTGGATTGCACCTTTATTGAGCATTTTTGGTCCATTGCACACGCTTCGTCTTAAAACACTTCTTACACTTTATCTCGAGTCGAAAGTTTTCTTTCAACCTGACCACGTTGAGACGCCATACTCGAGGCCCACAACAAGATAAGAATTTGAAAATAGACGAGGTGATTTCCTCGGAAATGTTTATGGTCATTTCCTAGATAGATAAATGACGTCTTGAAGGAAAGATTATCTTTATCTGCTGAGCAAACGTAAATAAGATGTGACTGGTGAAGGTAAAGTTTCAACAGAATTCCAATTTTGAAATTAACTCGAAGAAGTCTGGCTGGCCAAAAGTAAATAAAAAGTGGCGCACTTTTTGTGCTAAAAAGGAAATTCGCGAAAGACTTACCCGAAATCACATTTTAGGAACCACATATGGTTTTAACCGAGGTGGGTGCGAAGTGAAATGTCTCCCTTTTAAAGGAAAATCTTTTTGATTTCATAACATGATGTTATCAACATGGCATCGAGTTACAGGCAAAAGTATAAATGATTTAATGGAATATATTGTCATAATTCCATACTGTTCCTGGCCTGTCATGGGCCTGGAATTATAATGCAATATTTCATAAATGCAGGAATGACAGCCAAAAATATAAATGACTTAATGCAATATATTGCCATAAAATGCAATATTTCATAAATGCAGGTAAAGCACCGTTACTGCATAGATACATATTAGATAAAGTGAAGCATCTCCTAATGGTGTTGTCGTTCCTCCAAAATTGTCAGTCGATATGGCTTCGTTTAGTTTTCAGTTGTTTTCCTCAAATTGCATTCTGTAAATAAATGAGGCATGCAGCTTCAGTCTGCACATGTGCATATCTTTAAAGCTGCAGAAAATCTGTAAAAATGAACAATCAGCTATGAAAACCGAGCATTCCTGCCAGAAGAAAGGGAAAAAGGCGTGATGGGATTGTAACATTTCCTCTGTCATGCTTTTACCACATGATAAAGGATGAAAGAAGTGCGAGGGCTGAATTTGCCTATTACGGCAAATATGCCAGAAATCCCATTTCAACAATTGGAATGTTTATCTTTGTCGTGAATGGGGTAAATGGACGCCTTTCAAACTTCTGTTTTGTAAATGTTTATGCTGGTCTTCTTTTCAACGCCTTACCCGAAATTCACCCAAAAACCAGCCCTTACTCTATAGCACAATTTTCTGCCTACATCTCAACCTTTCACGAAAAGTCTCCATCATAATTAGTTCGATTTAAAGGAGTTTCCCCAGAAGTGGTGGGTTGATTTTGGGTTGAACGACAAGTGTTGAATTGAGTAACACGATCTTAATTTGAACATCGCAAATGGTTCTAATGTTGATAGAACTTGTCTGATGATTGAGCAGTCAAACAATTACATTTTGGTTAGTTTAGCGTGGTTTAGGTAACACAGAAGACACGAAAAAATTAAAAAGAGGAAGAAAAACAGCATGGATAAATTGTGACATCTATAGGTTTAGGTGTCGTTTTCCTAAATTTTGTGCGCATTTGGAGCAGGACATGTCTGTTGTAGATAGGGTCTATATCATTGGTGGCCTGGGGAGACCAGGGTGCAGTTAGACAAGGGCTATTATTCTTCCCAAAAAATGTTTCATCCTGGTACCTTATTGCCGAGAAATGTTTCTAATGATTTTATAGCATGGTACAATTTGTGCCTTGGATTTTTCAACTAAAGTTAAATTTGGAAATGTTTCTAGCAATTGATAGTAAAACGTACATTATGTCGATACCTTTTTCAGAAATGTGGGTCGACTTTGTAAATTACACTATTATTTATTCTACATGTACATGTACATTAATGTTTTAAGAAAAATGTGATCACTGATTGTTGGGTCCAGGCTTTTTCGATGACAACAGCCGAATGCATGAAACAAAATCCAAAAATTCACTGTACATGTGTAATACATTGTATCAACGTACATGTGATCTTCATGATGAAATTATACTTGTACAAAGGGAACATACACTGTACACGTAGATTGCCATCTTCTCTAAGGTTCAAATCCTTCTGTGGACTATGAAGTCCAAGAGGGGATTCTTACGAAAATGGTTTCTGCCTCCTTTCTACTTCTAATTTTTGATTTATTTTTTGTTCTTAATTTTCTCTTAAGGCAAACAATTATGGAAAATAGAAAGTGTTCTGCTTTAGACCACTCATATCGCAGCAGTAGAAAAATTAAGAAAATAAGGGCGGAGTTACAGCCAGCGTTGCCAGATACCGCATGAATTTACTGGTGATTTTCCAGCGGCGCTGATCATACTTAAGAAAATGAAGAGATTGACATGTGGTTGGGGTTGAAAAATTAGGAAAGCCAACTTCAGATCATAATTAAGCCAAAAAATTGCAAGTGGACAGGAAGTATCAGGAGAGCCTCTGTTCAGCAGTTTGGAATTAAATCTGTAGATCCTAAGGACTAAGGTGGATGCCAGGTCCAAAGGACTGACATTTTCAAATTTTTAATTCATCTAATTGATACACCATATGGAAAAGAATATATATCAAAATATATATATAGATTGAGACATAAGTGTATTTCACAATGAATTGTAAATACATTCTAAAATGCATTTATCATGGAGCTTTTTCTGAAAAATACATTTGCAATGTATTTGAAAATGCATTTGAAATACATTTCTTTTGCATGTGGGCCAGTGAACCAAATAAATTAAATAAAAACATCAGGAGCTTTTATACCTTTTTCCAAAAATTATTCACTTATGTAATTAACAGTTTTTTCAAAAAATTAATTGTTGTAATTAGGGTATAATTTTATGATTGTATTGTCAACGAATTAAAAATTCGCATATTTGCAGGTGGAAGCACAATATTTTTCCCTTACGTTGAATTGGTGCTGAAATTCAGCGTTCGACTTTTTTCCTACTTCGGTTGTTACATCGCCGGGATTGTTTGGCTAGGTAAGCTGGATTTTTCACAATTTAGTGGCAATCATAACACGCTTTCACCTATGTTACAGGAAGCCTGCTTGGACTGCCCCTCATGAGTTTCGTCTTTGGCGTTAATGACGTCATCATAGCCATACTAACCGGATTCATGTGCATCACTGGAGAATTGCTCATAGCGTTCAGCACTACCACGCTGATGCTGTTCATGTGTAAGCTCTCTGAAATTCTGAGAGATACTAAAATTAGCTAAAAAGGACATGACAGTAATAGAGGAATTCAAAAACGTAGCGATCCGCAATGTCGCAGGGTTTTTAAAGTACATTAAAAAGGGAAAAATTTAATTTATCGCTGCATCTAACTTTTAAGCCTTATTTTATTGTTCTAGCCACAACATTATTTATTTTTTCTC
Source organism: Cylindroiulus punctatus (assembly GCA_034695085.1). NCBI lineage: Eukaryota > Metazoa > Arthropoda > Diplopoda > Julida > Julidae > Cylindroiulus > Cylindroiulus punctatus. Next base: position 26,824 of record JAQFYZ010000713.1, on the reverse strand, counting down.
CTGCGTTGCATATTGTTAGTCGGTCGATCATGTCAAAATGTGTGAATGAAGACGAGCAAGGTATGTGGCAATACAAATTTCGTTCAATAATATTACGTGTACATGTATATGTTCATTCGTTCTATGTTTACAGGTAAACTCATATCTGTGTCTGGATTACTGAGTGCAGGAATACCACTTTTAGCGAGCTTCATTTATGACAGAATCTTTCGTGCAACTATGGCAACCATGCCTAATGCATGTTTCTTTCTATCAGCGGCCATCTATACATTGCCTACGATCGGATTTAGGTGAGTTAAACACAATTGGATGTACTGTATAATGCCCTGCTTTCGCCATGGACACAACGAGAAAGTGAGCTTTTCCAACAGGCTAGCAAACTTGTAATGAAGAAATGATATGTTTAGGTTAGTTAGACACAAAAAAGAAAAGACAAAGAAATAAAAAAAAAAAAAAAAAGGATATACAGTATTAGGACAGCTAGGGCAAGTAAGAAGATGAGTAGAGTTGAAATATAAATATTTTGTGCACATTTGGAGCTGGGCATAATGTAAAATGTACAATTTTTTGTAGTATTGCGATAATAGTCGCATTACAGTAATTTTTCGTGTTTGATTTGTGTTCAACAATAGCTGGATTTACCATATCATGAAAAAAGAGCAATTATCTTCACATGAAACTAAAATAGAAGACGAAGTTATGCTGGTACAACCTGGAGAAGATGATGAAACGGAAAAAAAAGCTTTCGGCTGATCAACATAATAGTGCGTCGCAGTCAGTCCCAATTTCAAATTAAATGTATCGAAAAGTTTACGACATGTAACATAACGAAAATGAATAAATGGCGAGCTAATTTGCGAAAATAAAATATATGTCATCAAAAATGTTTCATTTCTCATGAAACATTAAAATCACATTTTTAAATATAATTCTGAATAGCGTACTTTTAAGAACAGCTACAATCGTGTCGTCCGCATGAAAAACAATCAATTGGATCTGTTCTGGGTTGCAGTTGATATGTTTGCACCTAATAATTCAAGATTTATACAAGAAAGCACAACTGATTACGCAACAAAGGTTACATTTTACCCAAAAGTCAATAAGTGCTTATGCGGAAAGTGCTGATTGAAAGTACCCACTTACTGCACGAAAACAATTATGCAAACGATTACCATTACAGTTATCAAGAAACTCAAAGATGAACTGCGTACTGCACAAGCTTAAACATAAATAATAATACAGCACCATGCATACACGCCATTAGCCAAGGTCAAACACAAAAACAAACTTTCAAAACACGGTTTGACTGTAGGTCAACAAGCAGTATTTCTTAGCTGTATATGCCTTGAACCCTGTGAAAGTCGACTAAAATTTGCCTTAATCAAGCACGATACCATTACAAGTATTATACAGGGTGATTCATCTCAACGGACTGCCTGTTCGATGAGATGAATCACCCTGTATAATACATGTATAATAATTTGGACGCATCCAAGCCAGTGAACTGCCAAAGATGAAGCCATGTCGTGCAGTAGTTTATTATCTATATCATATCTCGAAATGGACATCTACATTTATAAGTATATAACGTTATCTAAAGATGACAATTTGCAAATACACGTTCGCCTTGCACTTCTATTTCACATACGTGGGACTGGATTACAAGATGATAAGATACATGCCATCTAGTGTACATGTCAGGACTTTGTGGAAACTAGAAGATATACCACGCAGTGTTTAAAAATTGGTTTCTTTATGTATGTGCTGCTGATAATTCGATACCAGATAAAGAACTCATCTGATACAAGTACATGTAAGGGATAAAGGGTGGCTAGCATCATGTTTCTATAATTTTTCTATTGCCGTTTCCTATAACTAAGGCATCAATCAACTATGCTGAACTTAAATAAAAATTCATCGTTGAACTTTATTTTTAATATGACTTTACACCTCCGTTCTTGTATGAATTGGTAAGCTACTTTTTGGACAAACAAGTTTCTCGCACTTGTTGTTATAATACAATTTATATACGTAATTACGTGTATGTGTAAATATTTACAGAGTATATGTACACCAGTGATTGATTAAAATCTCGGGGGGGGGGGGGGGGGCTTCCACTCCCTGGAAGGGATGCATTTTAGAAATCTATGTATACGTTCGCAAACATTCAGAAAGATCAGAAAAATCATCGAATAAATTTATGATAACACATTGCATTTTAGTCGTGCTTCTCGAAGTAAGCCATGCACGTAAGCACCATTAAATAAACGTAACTAAAAAGCTGCATGTAGCGTAGTCAGAATAGGATGGACAGACGCACACAAATAGAAACTTGCAAATTATGCACGAGTTCATGCATACGCTCGTATGTATATATTCAAGGAAGTACTTCTGAGAGTAAGGAACCAACCGTATGGAGCCCAACCACTTTCGGTTTTGTTTCTGCCAGATGAGTGACAAATGTAACGTCACGTGCACAACACCAGTAACTCGTAAACACTCGAGATCATTGGCGTTTTTACGACTTACTGGTAACTTTATTCCGATAACGCCTCGAGTTTATGAATGCAAAATGCCGATGAAAACACGGACATTTGATCGTGAAGGAAACTCGGGGGTGTTTCTTTGAAAACCCGATGAGATTTCCTAGATCAGTACGCTTTACTTCGTGTTATTTCGGCTCGTCTCTGGGCAATCGCTGTTGGTCAGCGTTGAAGAACTTGAAACTCCATCCACAGCATACGAGTATGTAGGCTATCAGTTTCTTCGAACGTCTCGAGACTAAAGTCAAGAAGATGTCAAGGCCCTCGGGTCTAAGTGACGCAACGCAAAACAGATGCACGACAGCAAATTGATATGGCAATTAATTCATCAATTATTGGCGAGCAGGCATTAGCCCATGGCAGCCACCATTCTCGCCATCATCCAATTAATGTCTCATTTTCGCGTGCTCTTTGGGCCAACAAATCAAAACTCTCCATTCTCCTGCTGTCATTAATTTGAAGAAATCTGTCAGAGCTCCCACAAAATCCCTCGTTACGCGTCTTGGGCTTCCATTGGCCACCCAACCTGGAGCGGAGCGCAGATAGAGGTCAACATTCCAGTGACCCTGGGGTCAGTAAACGTGGCGCTGCAGCTATAAAGTTTAAACCTCGTCGCCCCACCGACCACAGACTCAAAGAAGCCATGGCCGAAGAGAGCTCGGTGGCCATCAACGGCATTGCCGTCAAGCCGGACATCGTTCAGCCCAATGGCCTGGCACGTGTGGAGGCCGTTGACCTTCCAGAACGTGTGACCTTCCGGTCCAGAGCTCGGGCCTTCTTCAGCAGCACCACCCTGGAGCCGGTCATCCTGCTGAACAGCCTGGCGTCGGCCATGCAGGCGGTCATCGTGCAAGAGCTGACCAAGGACCAGAGCTGCCTGGTGTCGCACAACCGCAGCGAGCTCTTCTGCGCCAACTCCAGCGACGCCCAGCTGCACAAGACAGTGTCCAACTACAACCTGTTGCGCCTGGTCCTGGAGACGGCGCCCTGCGTCTTCCTGGTCATGTTCATCGGCTCCTGGAGCGACAGGTCAGTGGCGGATCCAGGGTGGGGTTCCAGGGGTCAGGACCCCGTTTGGCAAATTAGAAAATTCATACTAGATAGAATGGTTAATAAATCGAAAATTTTTGCAAAAAAGTGAATGCAAACAAGTAAACTGGTTTTGCAAATTTTTTGCGAAAAAAATGCAAAAAAGTAAACTGGTTTTGCAAAATTTTTGCAAAAAAATGTAAAAAGTAAACTGGTTTTGCAAATTTTTGCAAAAAAAATGCAAAAAGTAAACTGGTTTTGCAAATTTTTTGCAAAAACAAAAGCAAAAAGTAAACTGGTTTTGCAAAAAATGCAAAAAGTAAACTGGTTTTGCAAATTTTTTGCAAAAACAAAAGCAAAAAGTAAACTGGTTTTGCAAAAAATGCAAAAAGTAAACTGGTTTTGCAAATTTTTTGCAGAAACAAAAGCAAAAAGTAAACTGGTTTTGCAAAATTTTTTGCAAAAAATGAACAGCTTTTGAAAAATGTTTTTAAAAAAATGCAAAAAATGAACTAGTTTTTGCAAATATTTTTTTAAACATGTATATTTAGGCCTCCACATACATACATGTGCTCACTGCCGACTTGAAAAGAGGTCATGTCATAAATTACCGTTTCGATTATATAATGGTCGAGTTTTGGTGACGCCGTTTGAAAAAAAAGCTGGATCCGCCCTTGCAGGTACGGGCCCAAGTTGCTGGTGCTGGTGCCGCTGGTGGGGGACGGCCTCTCCAGCGCCCTCTACGCCCTCCTGGCCCACATGCGCCATCTGCCGCCGCACTTCCTGCTGCTCCCATCTCTGCTCCAGGGGCTGACCGGCGGCAACTTGACCTTTAACCTCGGGGTCTGTTGCTTCATCATCGCCCGGTCCACCATGGACACCCGGACCACGCGCATCGCCCTCACCGACTTCGCCTTCGGCATTGGGCTCCCCCTGGGGCGCCTTCTGGGAGGGGTCCTCTTCGATGGCCATGGCTACGTGCCCGTCTTCGCCACCGCCTTCCTGCTCAACTGCGCGGCCTTCCTGTGGGCCCTGATGCGGCTGAGCAAGGAGCCCCCAGTGAAAAGTGCGTCCAAGCTGAAGGCCGCCAAGGACCTGTTCCGCCTGCGCAACCTCAAGAACTGCCTGAGGGTGCTGGTCAAGAAGCGGGAGGGCAGATACCGTCTCTACATTGGATTGATACTCGTCTGTACCGTGCTGGTGACCTTCCCCAGAAGAGGTAAGCATGGAAATCCGATGGCCCCATGGCGTGGAATTCGTCCATGGGGTCGTTGAGTAACCAAACAGGTATCTGTACTGGAGTTGGAATTCATGCAGATTCCATGAGTTGTCAATGATTTTTCATGATCTCTGAAATGTGTATAACAATGGTTTGACGACGAGATCATATTGTATGCCATGCACCTTTGCTATCTTTTTTTTTGTGGCCAGAGTTGAGTACAAGTATAACAATCCAATGTTTATACAACTTCGATTGTTTTTATTGACTTAACCAACCCAATCTGTGTTGATTCATATGTGGACATAAAATACAGTGTAGTTTGGTTGTTGCCAGGTTGTTGCTATTTGACCTAGGCTGGACATACTGTATTGGTGCTGTGAATCAGAGTACACATTTAACTCAATATTAACCAAAACTGGACATGGTATAAACCATCGATATGGCGCCGTTCAACCTCTGACATCGCGAAATCATGAATTTTATACCCCCTCCTCCCTATGTTGGCACTCGTCGTAATTTTCTACCCCCGCTTCAAAGTGATGATATGATCATTGGCAAAACAAATTTGCACTTGAGGAAAGTTTTAATCAAGATCAAAATTAACAGCTTTTTAGTCACAAAAAAGCTGAGTTAAGAAAATCGCCATAGACCCAGATGACCCATTTCGTTTTTTAAAAAAAGTTGATGGTACACGATAGCTGAATGTTCCCCATACATGGGTTTCAACATATCTTGGATGGTATCATTAATTTCTACCAAACATTAATTTTGTCATTGCCATTCTGCTATTGTCTATGTCAACTCCGAAGGCCAACCTTACATGATCTGATTATACACGAAATTGGTCAGTATGGTGAGAGAAATCTGACTACTAAAATTTCCAGTGAAACAAAGGCAAAAACGCCATGACCCTAATGGAAATTCCATGATTTCCATGACCAAAATTTCATTTCATAACATCTATGACCGGTAGACATTATGTTTGGACACTCTACATCTTTTTTGGGCCTTTTTGCATTACGTGCTTTTTTTAAAAATTAATTTACTTTCTTTCCAGGGGAGGCAAGCATATTTTTCTTATTTACCAAAGCGAAATTTCGCTTCACAGCCCCAGAATTTTCCACTTACGAGGCATTTTCAACGGCTATCACTCTCGTTGGTAGGGCCAGTGTTTCGTACAATTTTCGCCAGGAACCAATTTCAAATTTTAAACAGTGGGTGATTTGCTCGTTTTGCACTTACAGGTACTCTAATCGTACTTCCAATACTTAGTTACTTTATCCATATTAACGACATCATCATTGCCATTGTGGCCATGATTGCCAGCATTGCCAACGACACCTTAATAGCGTTCAGTACTTCACCTTTAATGCTTTACATAGGTAAGCAGACCTAAACGCGTCCCATAATTAATCCTAGCACAATTAATTATAACACATTTTATATTATTTGTCATATCCTTTCAGCTGCACAACTTTTGCTCCTTAGTGCTTCAGCGTCTGTTATATGCCGATCTCTGCTTACAAAATGTGTAGATCAAAGTGAATTGGGTGAGAATATAATTATGGAAAAAAAAGAATACTCCATGCAATTCAAAGTGGATTTATTTAAAATGAACTTATTTGGATTTTTATCGGAATTTTTAGGAAAGTTGTTGGCTCTCATTGGTCTATTTGCGGCTGCTGTGCCAATTGTTTCTGGGATTTTATACTCTCAAATTTTCAACGCGACTCTGACCACTTTTCCTGGAACATGCTACTTAATGTCGGCTTCAATTACTATTCTACCAGCACTATGTTTCGTGTAAGTCTCTTAATTAATTTAGGGTCTATAAATCCTATTAGATAGGCCTAGATTCATGTATTAATCATTCCCGATTTTTTTTAAGGTGGCTGTATTTCCGGCTAAGGAAAACGGAAGAAGATCCAGTTGAACAAATTGTAATTGAACAAATTACAGCTGCATAGACACCAGATCATTTTAGAAATTAGCCGAGTATTTTTTATGTTTAGTGCGTGTAAATATGGGAAAATTGTACAATAGACACTGCGCAGCACAACGAAAGTTGTATCAAGTCACACAACTGCTAGATATTTGCAGTCGTTTTGAAACTGCTGAAATAGGAGTACACAACGGATGACATGTATTATCTTTGACGTCAAAGTGATTTAACTTAGAATCGAAATATACGTGAATGTTATCCTAGTCTTATTCGAGTTATAGTCAGCAATTCTGCGGTGCATAAAATTACGTTCCTGCTCTTGCACTGAGCAGGATCATTGAGATTGTAAAAAGGCAAATAAAAACAGCAAAAAATAGTAAATAATACTATAGTGGAGAATGCTCGAACAGACTAGGTAGTCTAAGTTGGATATATCAATAATGAATATATTTTACAAAAATGTATTGCATACTTTTTATAATAAACAAACTGTGGAATACAGATTTCATGCAAAGATTTAGATGTAATGTTGACAAAATATTTTATAGAATGCATTGAAAATAAGTGAAAATGAAAAATTCAAATATATTTTGTATTATGCTTTCATTTAGAAAATTATCACATCAAATCTTGATTTCTCACTCATACTCAGTACGAATTTATCCACGACCCTTAATGTAAATACTAAAGTACCCCGGAACTGCTAAATCAATAATCCCATTCAGTTGAGAAAACTTAACAAATTACCCTGCGGTGATGAAGTAATTTAAGGATGGCAAACTGAAACTAACACCAATCTCCTTCGATATAATTCGATCTTTCCTAAACATTTCAATTATAGTTGTCAAATTTGCTGAACGTGAATTTTTAAAAGGAGTTGAAAAAATAGTAAGCAAATCGGAAGCCACTTTACACTGTAGAAGTGGTGAAACCGTATGTTTAATGATAGTGAATCATGCAATTCACGCCATATCAAAATACAAATGGTCTGCACCCACGTTACACTGCCACTACATGTACATGCCGCCAGCCTAACCATTTACCTCCCAAATCTGACATGTAACCAACACGCATCTTACATGATGACGTCTTTTATGCTCAACTGAAATTGACAGCATGGCATTACAAATTTGAGAAAGTATTGATCGTTTCAAAGTAGTTTAAATTAATTGCATGCCAGCGCATGTTGAAAGATTGCTCGAGTTGTAGAACTGCTGGAGAAATCCACGCCAAATGTAGCTTGCAAAGAAGTCATGAACATCAAGCCTAAATGATGCCAGATCTCGTGATATCATTCTTGGAAGTGACTTCTAGGACATGTAAGCTTTTTTTGCCTACTCGAAGGTTTTATCAAGCTTCAGAAGTCCTACGTCTGTGAATTTTATCTCCTGAGCTTGACACGAGGCAGTTCAGTTCTCCATCAGCTAAGGATATTCCTCTTATTGAGGTCTGCATGCAGCAGCGCGCTTTTCATTGATTTTCCCTCGAAATTACTCGGCAGCAGTTGGTTGCCTTCAAATTCCCTGCAACTTCCACTTCTTCGTCCCCCGCAATTCACTTAACGCTACTCAAATGAACGCATTATCGCGCCATTATGATGATGCTAACTTTATTTCCGTTTCTGTTTTATCTCCCATCTCTATACGAGTATTTAACGCACCAACGTCTTTACACCAGTGAATAGAGAACGCTGTCGTTTAACAAACAAGGGCAACTAGGCAAGGGGGAACTCGCAACGAAAATTCATAAATTTCCTCTAAAGGATTTCTAACTAGCTGACAATTCTGACTTACATGAACCATCATTTGGTAATTCTCGATCCTGTTGATACGAGCAGCACTTTCATGTACATTTGTAATCCTTTGAAATCCCAGAAATCGGAGCACTAACAGTAACTTGCATCAGGAAGATGAATTAACAAACGAAAAAGTTTATGCACATTTTCGCCCCGAGTATCACGGATTAATTTTACGCTACGCGATTAGAAAAGCTGAAGCACAAAACTACAAGTTCCAACAGTTCGGACATGATTACAGTTTAGAACAAGAACACAAACGGCGCTTCTTGTAATGGCTTGCTAAACAACTTCCGGGGGCCGTCCATAATATTGTTATAATCCCTAGATTCGGTGAAGTCAAATATTATAAAGGGAGGTCTCAAAGCTTCACTGCTAATTCATCAACTCTTTGCACTCCTAACTTTTTATGAAATGGGGTCCAGGAAAAAATACAGTATTTGAAAGAAATGAACACATGTCACACATTTTAGCAGTATAATACTGGAATAGTCCTACAATATCTTGCAAAGTAATATAACGAGGTAATTACATGTACCTGTATAAGATTTGCGAGCTAACTTCAGTGTGGAGAAATTTTGCAATTAAATTTACTTCTCACAACTTAAGTATGAGCAGAATTTCTTTTTTGTTCTGCAGGTATTACCACTAGAGAGTGTCAGAAAACACGAACCGAAAAACGTAATGAAATGTGTGACATCATCCTGACGTTGACATTCCCCAAATTCCGCCCGGTCTCCATATCAATGTGGAGAGACTGTCTGGAATTTGGTGACGTGAAGGTCAAGGCCGACATCACACTTTTCGTTTTCAGTTTCAGTTCATGTTTTCTGACACTGTCTAATGTTAGAAAAACAACTGGCAAGCACTAACACCTAGTTTTGTACAGTTTATTATAATTGCAAATCCGTATTACCCTTATCATAATCTAACGCCAACGTCTTTACACCAGTGAATAGAGAACGCCTAGGCAAGGGGGAACTCACTACGAAAATTCATAAAATTCCTCTAAAGGATTTCTAATAGCCGACAATTCTGACTTACATGTACCATCATTTGGTAATTCTCGATCCTGTTGATACGAACAGCGCTTTCATGTACATTTGTAATCCTTTGGAATCCCAGAAATCGGAGGACTAACAGGAACTTGCATCAGGAAGATGAATTAACAAACGAAAAAGTTTATGGTCCGGAGCACATTTTCGCCCCGCATATCACGGATTAATTTTACGTTACGCGATTAAAAAAGCTGCAGCACAAAACTACAAGTTCCACGCGATTAAAAAAGCGGAAGCACAAAACTACAAGTTCCAACAGTTCGGAAATGATTAGTTTAGAACATGGTTTAGAACAAGAACACCAACGGCGCTTCTAGTAATGGCTTGCTAAACAACTTCCGGGGGCCGTCCATAAAAATGTTATAATCCCTAGATTCGGTGAAGTCAAATATTACAAAGAAGGGAGGTCTCAACGCCTCACTGCTAATCCTAAGATTCATCAACTCTTTGCATTCCTAACTTTTTATTAAATGGGGCCCAGGCACAAATACAGTATTTGAAAGAAATGAACACATGTCACACATTTTAGCAATATAATACTGGAATTATATCTGGAAACTTATCTTGCAAAGTAATATACATGTATAACGAGGCAATTACATGTATAAGATTTGCGAGCTAACAACAGTGTGGAGAAATTTTGCAATTAAATTTACTTCTCACAAGTCAAGTATGATCATAATTTCTTTTTTGCACTACAGGTATTACCACTTAGAAAAACAACTGGCAAGCACTAACACCTAAAGTTTTTGTACAGTTTATTATAATTGCAAATCCGTATTTCCCTTATCATAATTAACGTACAGCCATAGCTGATGTTGAATAAGTGTAATAAACCTCATCAAACACTGGGTATGATGTATATCCACTGGTACATGTATATCCAAAAGAGAAATTATTTCTCATTTTCACCACTGTATCATAACAGAAATTATTTGAAATGGAGAAAACGTTAATACTATTCCATCAGCCATCCAATTCAAATTTTCCCCGATTCGTTCCAATCCGTTGCAAATAGCAACTTGCTTAGGAGTTACCGGCAGCTTGCAAATAAGCTTTGATGTACATTTTCCACCATATGATTCATACATACGCACTACAATTGCACGAGCGATTTCATGAGCAAATTTGACAGTTTCAATGATGACACCAGTGTCAGGATCATTTTCGACAAAAAAGAATGCAGCAATATCCATGTCTTTCGTGATGAACCCACTTGCTGATGAATTTAGATAATGCATCAGTAACGGTACATTGAAACAATAGGCTTCCTTGATAACGCCTGCTAACTGAAACGTTCCTGAAAATTTCAACAAAACTGATTTCTGATAGCCAATCGAGTCGTCACATTTTACTTAGTTATCGTGGCAACTTGTGAGATCTTAGCAATGTAAGTGTGATTTTTGAAATTTTCTTCAGGCAGGATTTGTAAGGGTTTTTGTAGACAACAGATTTTTGTATAAAGTACAACGTGCACACTTTTATGCTTCTAAAACTACATGTAGTTTTAGGAGCATAAAAGGGTTTTTTACAGAATAAAATCGATTTTAACTTTAATGTTATTTTAAGACAGCATAAAAATTACAAACCAAAAAAATTCTTGGGCTTACCCTGATGTGGCATCACGGCATAGTTGATTTCATGCATTCCCATGTCAGCCTGATTGTCTGGAGATTTCGGTGACCGTAGCAACGACATTCGCATCACATTCTTATGAATAGCGTGCCCATACTTGCTATCGTTTAATAGAGCAACTCCCCAGTCATATTCTGACAAATCCATCCATTTGTGGCCACAAACCTAAATTTAAATATTACACTGCTTGAAAATAATTCAAATGTAAATGGCAAAATTCATTTTTAGCTTTCGGATCAAACTATTGTACCGCACCTCATACTTTGCCCAATCCCATGAAGTATTGAAATGAGTGTTACGCTTGAGATGACCAAATTGGATATCGAACGTTGCTTCACTGGAATGAACGTTCACTGGAAATTCAACCTATGAAAAACAAGGTATCAATTTTCAGCTATCTGTCTGCCAGAATTTTCAAATTAATTGAAATTGTTTTTCAAACACCTTTAAGAACTTATGGCTCTCCCTCCAATTTATTTTGGCTGTGAAAGTCAAGTATGGCTTTCCAGGTAACAATGTTATGACCAACTGAATATGACTTTGGCTCCCAACATCCATTTCTACAATAATCATGTCTTTCGAAGCAGACAGAGATGCCGGCAAAGTAAGCTATGTAACGAGAGCAAAATTTCATTGAAACTGTAATTTCAGTCAAATAAACAATATGTAATCACAAGTGACTAACTTTTGAGACTGGCTTCCCAGTTTCGAGGTGGTAATCCATAACATCCCAAGCATCCCAATATAATGGAATATCATCATAAAGGATGAACTGATTCCCGAGAAATCCTGAGGCAATGGCTTCCTTGTTGCAACCATTAACTTGAAGTGACTTGATTCTACCAAAGCTATCTATCTCGGCCTTAATGCATTCATTCTTCATCAAAAAGTTACCATTCTCCAGTTGATCTGCAATACAAAATAAGTATATAAAATTCCACAAACAAAAATTTACATATGTGGTCTGTTGAATCCTTAAATATAAGTTATGTACGTTATCGCAATGATTTTTAATTCAGGTAAAATATCAAGAGATCTTTACAAGTAAGTTCCTAAATAAATATTTGATTTTACTTACCAATTTCCACCTTAGAAGAATTTGTTACATTTTTCACTCTGGCGAACCCATACGGTGGCACAGTGACTTGCATCTGTACGAGACGACTTTCGACGGAATTAGTGTACTTGTCACAAATCTTTACAACTTCAGTTCTTTCCCATGGCAAAGTATTGACCAAGACAACCTCAGATTCCCGCGTATTCAAGCCAGTATCACCTTTGCCGAATAAAGCATTAAGAAGCAGGTCCTTATCTTTATCTACTGTATCCTGGATTTCTTGGTAAAGAATAGCAGCTTCATCGTAAACATCTTTAATTGATGACCCGGGCAGCACATCATGAAACTGGTTGAGCAGCAATTTCTTCCAAGCAGCTTCCAACTCGAGTTGTCTACTTGCGTGTTCTTCTTTCTGAGCTCCTGTTATGTCTGCATAAATCGCCCATAGGGCTGATAGAAAATCCAGGTTATGCAAATGAAATTCACATTTTCGGTTCCAGAGTTTTGTCATGGCCTGTGTAGTGTAAGTGCCATTGTGGAGTTCAAGGTACAATTCTCCAGTCCAACGATTCAGCTTATGCCTATCGTCTTCGAGGCATGAAAAAAAGTCTTCCGAAGAGACACTTTGCACACTAAGTTAAAGCATCATGAAGATTGAAATCGAATTTCAGTATGAAACTGAAGCAATTAACATGAAAGTCAACTGAGCAATTTAACAAAAACTTTCGTGTGTTAGTGAATCAGTTGGACAGGCATACATACATTGGACAGCCATCGACGTCCTGAAGTCTTATCATCCTCTCGAGCATATCTTCATGTGGTCCACCACCTCCATCTCCATAACCATATAAAAGCATACTTTTACTTACACGTCCCTTGTCTTTCAGGTTAGCAACTGTTGTAAGTACCTTAAAAAGACAAGCAATATTTAACTTATGTGCCAAAAAAATCTTTTAGGTTCCAGTAAAAGTGATGCCAAAAAAGTATTTACTTCTTTGACAGTGAGATCTGCTGAATACGTATCAGCTGGTGGAAAATGTGCAAGGACTTCAGTCCCATCAATGCCTTCCCAAATAAATGAGTTGTGTGGAAACTTGTTCACCAAATTCCAACTCATTTTCTGGCTCAAAAAATGCTTGGCTTCACATAATCTAAATTTGGAGAATGGGTTATATAACATTACTGTACTTCATTACAATAATGGAATTTGGATGTCCAAGACCTACGTCATTATTTGAGGTAACTGTGCAGAATAACCAAACGTATCGGGCAACCAGAATTCTTGGCAAATTTTTCCAAATTCCTTTTTGAAGAAAGTCTGTCCATAGAGGAACTGCCTTATGAAAGACTCTCCACTGAATCAAAATATAGCCATGTTATAATCTTTAAAATTAGCATTGAATTAATAGAAAATATTGTGTACATACTTAGGAATATTGCCATCCATTTCAACCCACGTTCCACCAACTGGTGTAAACCGATTTTGTTTGGCATGCTCTTGGATTTCTTTGAACAAGTCTGGATAAACTTTTTTAACCCAAAACAGTTGCTGGGCCTGTAATTATTAATCATGTTCATATTACTACAAACGCATGTATTTGCTTATAATACATTATGAATGTTGTTAAAAAATAATTTAGAATTGATATTACTATTACACGCCATTTTAGCATTCAATAGTTAATAAAATTAAAAATTAAAAATGAGGTACTTCTGCAGTTGATATTGGAAGATATGGAAAAACTAAATGAGTCACGTTTCTACAGGAGCAGAAGTCCATAAATAAAGGCACATGATGAAATTACTAAACGCACCTGTGAACATGCAAACTCCATTGCATGATAGTGTTCAAACAGTCTTATTGTTGATGTCCAACTGCGAGCACATTTTCGAATAGTTTCACCATAAGGCCACAGCCAAGCTGTGTCAATGTGGCAGTTTCCCAGGGCCAAGACGCGATGCTGGCTGTCACCATTGCGCTCATGGAAGAAATCTAATGCCAATGTGCGAGCCGACTTATAAGAGCTCCTTTGAAAAAAAGAAAGTAATTTCTACTATTGTATTTTTCCCAATTGCCGTATAAATAACAGTTCTGTCAATAAAACAATGCCAAGAGTTTTCTGAATTAAAAAGCAACAGATCAAATTTTAATCTCAAAGATTTGCAAGGTTAAATTAGTTATCTGGCATTTTCCTTTAGAAATGATCTCAGAGAGTAAGATTTGATTTGCATCATCACTGGATTTACCCACTCATTTCACAAATAAGTAATTTTAATTGTAGATTTTTTAAAGATTTTTTCAGTATTACACTTTAAATTTTGTAAATTACTGGGAAATCAGTGAGAGACGCCTAACATGGGCAAACAGCAGCACTGAACACACAGTAATTAACATTGTGAATTTTAGTAACAGTAATATTTTAAAAAACCACTTACTTGTCATCTAAAATAATTTTATTGATAATCCCATTAGCTGTGTATAAAGCATCATAGGCACGTTCATTATCCTGACCCAAGTGCTCGGCAATATCATGCAAGACTTGAAGATCAATCAACAAATCGTATACCTAAAATTAAATAATTCTAAATTCAATCTATATGCAAGCCTCCCTCACGTTTCTCGCGTGCTGTTAAAGCTACTATTCATACCTGGCGATCTAATACAGCAATTTCAAGCATTGTGATGGCGAAGGTCTTATTTGGATTAGGAGGAGCGATCATTGAATCCTTGCCAGCACCAAATAGTGTTGCATGCAATCTCCAAGTAATAAGTATGCTTTTGTTCATGAGGTTTCAACGCTTTGCTGATAATAAAATCTGTTCTTAGTTGATGGGATATGCCACCTATTGAAATTTTGATAAAAGCAAGGATTAAATTCTAAAGTCTGCTACACATGAAAAACTCATCAAATCTGTGTTAGATTTCTAAACTGAAGAAAATAAATTTCCACCCTTGTTTTCATTCTTCCAATGGCAATTAAAGATTTGCATTTCTAAAGTATTTATTGTATGTGCCAAAAAATTATAGTAATGTTTATTTGATGTTCTGTATTGAGCATGGAGGAAACAACATTTTTGAGGTGTACTTTGAATATTTGTTCATAGATGTTTTTATCTTGAATTCCAGGTCTTCAAATTATTTCGACACCCAAGTCATAGTGGCTTACATTTTCTCTAAATCTTGGCAAGCCCATCATACTAGCATTACCAGAAAATCCTTGCAGCGGTTTTCCATCGTGACTAAAAATGAGTGCTTCACATCCAGCATTGAATCTCAACCGAACTTCCAAGCCCAGCCATTCATCGGGAATATTAACCTCAACCTGAAATACACAAGTAGGTACCATGTATATACACGGACGCTAACACGGTTCCCAAAACTGATAAGCAAACACATTCCCGTACTGATGAAAACAAAGTTTACAGGGTAAAACAAACCAGCTTGTCATCTAGACGTATGTAAATGAGAATTTCGGAATGTTTTGCAAATAACAAGTTCATCACGGCCCCCTGGCAATCATCTAAATGAAAAGATGATTGGCATCTCTCATATTCTTCATTACAATAATTCTCATCGACATAAGTCAAGGAGAAAGGCCTACATATACAGTATGGATAATCTGCTCATGCTGGCATATCCATGGAGACTGACAAAGTTTATCAACGAACCTTGAGCCAGTGAGTTGACCATGTTGGTCCGAAACTTTTTCCCAGTCCAACTTTTTCTGAGAATTCTAGTTGAATTGCGTGCTTAAAAGTTGGACGCTGAGAATGGCACAACTTCTTCTCTTCGGGATATACCAGTTGGCTCGGAGCGTAGTAAACGTCTTTGATAAGGAGCGACTTCGGATATAAACGACTGCGCAAATTGTAATCTTGAAAGTAAATTGGCGAAATGTACTTATCGATACGCTCTAATGTGCTTCTCCAGTTCTTGAATAGACTACAATTCAGCATTCCAGACATCGTCGCAGAGTCCTATTGCAGACGTTCGAAAATGTTCCAACTTCCCTCCAGATGCTCAATTTATACATGGCGTGAGTGTGACGTGTGCAGCTGTGACGTTTCAGAAAAGTCGACTTCGGATATTCAGCATTTTCTCGTCTTTGTGACGATTGGCTCATGGTTTCATACTGATTATAGGAATAGTCGTATCATGATTATTATATCATAATTCTATGGTTGTATCGCGCTGAAATTCGTTATAACTTTGGTTATTTTCCACTAAAGATGGAAGAAAATATCATTGGTGAAAGTGTTGAAGAAATTATAGCTGAAGAGGAGCCAAAGGGTTACATTGGACCACAGCTGATTTTCGATTTTGGTAATTTATAATAATAATAATAATAATAATTTTATTCCATAAGGAAAAGGAATGAAAGGGTTGATTGAAACACTCACAGTCATCCTGTAAGTGTTTATTATATTACATTAGATACCGAAGCCTAATTTATAGGCTTCATTTTGTGTTCCAGTTCAACATTAATTATAATTTATACATGTACGTGAGCCAAATTTTGGGTCTGCGTCCTGAAATTTGGCTCATTCCAAAGTTGGCCTACCATTCAAAGAATGTGTTGACAAAATATTCATGTCAAGAAATGCCTTCATGGCTGTTGTGATAAATAATGCTGGCAAGTAGGCGTCAACACCAAGTGATAACATAGACATGAAGGCGAATGTTTTGACAATTTTCTGAGAAGCCAGTGATGGGTTGTGAATTTGGTGCATTGATTTTATAAAACTTATGTAAATATTTCTAACCTACCTCTTAAAAAATGTTATGCTCTACAATTGCAATTTGTCGGTTATTTTCCTGCAGTGTCAAGTTTCCTTGTGCAATATGGCTGGTTTCTTTTACTTGGATCTATGGCTGCCTACATTGTTTGGGTTAAATATTTGGAATCTGAATGGAAGAAGTGGAAAGAGAAACATGATGAAAGAGTAGAGAGTGCACGATATCATAAAGGTTACAATTTGCCCGACTACAGCTTGTATAGTTTAAGTGTACCAGTATATTATTGTCCTATAATAACAGATGGTGTAAAAATTAACAGATCCTGACCTGGCATTAGCTCGGCTTGAAGCAATTGAAAATGCTAGACGAAAAATGCAAGAGCAATACAATGCTGCAGCGAGTCTTCATGCTGCGAAGATGAAAGAGGCAAGAAATAAACGATAGAGTACTGTGATCAAAATGGGATATGTTTTCATAATTTGTCATTCTTATCATTCTGCAGAAAGAAGAAGCGAAACGCTTGGAAAAGATTCAGGACTGGGACAGACATCAGAAAGGGCTTGGTTACTGTAGCAAAACGAGAGTGCAAGTAGGTCATCCATTCATCTTTTAATTCTAGGAACAGGGAATGAAATTGGCCAAACACCAGGCACCTACTTGCTTAAATCTTCAATTCAATATTTAATTACAGGAACTTGATGACACCACTAAGAGCCCAACAGGAAAACCTAAGCCTAAGTTGAAAAATAATGGTATGTAAATGAGCATAAACGTTTTCTTTGTTTTGATCGTGAAGACTTACTGTGATAACAAACAGCTGAACTAAAACGTGTTTTTTAGATTATAATCCGCTAATGGGATCAAGTAGTGGTGGATCATTTCGACCTCCAAAACGAAGTGCTTGTGGAGGGGGAGGCTGTGGTAAATAACTGAAAACATTCCCAAGAACATGGCTAGTTTTGAACCTAGGCAAAACATAACTGAAAGGAAACTGTAAAAAAGAGCATTTAATGCTTCACAGCTGCGTTACACATCACGCAAAGTAATATTTCTTACCATATTTTATCAATGTAAAGTTGTGGTTGGGTATTTAACCTGGTTGCCGGTGATGCCGAGATGAAATGCAAATAAAATTACTCTAATTACCATGAGCCCAGTTATTACCATACTGCTGTGATCCAGTATACTTCTCCAAAGTAAAAGATGTCAAAGGTATACAGACAAACTGCAAATTTATTTCATGGTAATTTACATCGTCGCACTGAAACTCCTCAGATGCCTACCATTTTTTCGTTAAGAGTAAGCTGTGTTTTGGTCAATTGTGCCAAGTACATCACCATTAGCAGATCCTGAAATAAATTGCAAGAACGGATGATTATACAAGAACCTATGCAGAGCGAATTTGAAAGATGAACAAGGATATCATACCTTCATGTTGGAATTGAGCATAGTCTCGAATTCGGCAGGATCCATTTGAGGAATACTGTTGATCAAGTCTAATAATGTGCGGCCAACAGTGTTATCTGGCTGAATTCGACTTGCCTAAAAACCAAAATGCTTAGTAAAATACTGTTCCATATTTTCAAAAAAATATGTCAAAATTGCATAATATGTAAACTGCATTTACAATTATTTCATCCACGTAGCTTGTCACAGTTTCCAGCATTTCAAGGAGTTTCTTTGATGCTCCACAGATTACATCTAAGTCCCGGGCCAAGTCTATCGTGTGTTTTGGTGTGTGTTTTCCTTTTTGGCACAAGTTAACTATGATTGGGTACAAAAGGGAACATTAAATGAATGGATTACTTCAACAATAATTCACGTTCTAATTTTCAATGAACTGAATTTACCTCCAACAATTTCAGGTTCATAATTTACAATTTCTACAGTCAAAGGTGTGAACATCGTACCATTGGTTCTACCGGGCACTCCCATTGGCGTGCTAGATATGAGAAATAAAGCATTTAAAGCAATCGATGACAATACCAGCAATGGTAAAACTTGTTTCTGGATGCTTTGATTTTAATAGCTATCATAACTAGATATTTTATTTTGTATTTCAATTATTTGAAATGTCATGATGCATCTATCTGAAAATAAATTATGACAAAAAACATAAAACAATTATAACTATACAAACAAAAAATTCCTGACAAATGAGCCATTTTGCAAGCAGAAGTATTAACTAGCCATAATTTATCAAAACAAGTCTCCCCAGGAATTTTCAGCATTGATTAGTTTATCGCAGCAAAGTAGTGTCGTCTTCAAATCACCTTATGTATGCTTTGATTCCCATTCGGCCATCCTTCAGAGTTGTGTCCACTGTCAAATGTACTGCTTGGCTAGCTTCTCTCGTGTAATACTCGTGTATCAATACTGACTGCTCCGTGATGTCATGTCCAGTAGCATACCTATATGATTTCGAAAGTGATTTGAAATTGTTGTACTCTGGACTCTTTCTTTGATTTGAACACAATGCAAATGCCATCAACTTACCAGCCAACAATAACTTCTCCAACATTTACTTTTTTATGTAATTCATACATATTCTTTGCAAAATCCAGATCAACAGCAACCTAGAGCAACAACGATTACATTCAACCACACGATTCTCCCCAACTTCTTTTGATACGAATTTGTTTTTCATTGTTTTACTAACAAAATGGCTATATATAATGTGAAATGGACATTCCATAATACCTCATCTTCATATTCTGTGTGAGGTACACAGAAACAATTTGTTATTTCCACTGCCCCTTTGTCGCATATTCCTGAAATATTCAAGGAAACGCATCAACCAAGAATCTCGAAAAGTGAGTTACACGTAGTTCGTGCATTTACATGTATAATATTTTGTCGCTGCAATGAATACTGTGAGATGTAGAAAATTGCTTTGCCTTGTATAGTTTTAAATACAGTCTACAGTAGAAAACGAGCTAGATTTTATGCACTGGGTGTCAATATAAAATTCGCTACGATGAAGGGAAAACTGCATCAGTGCAACATGTGGACCATGCAAGTATGGATGTTATACTTGTATAACAATTATGATTTTATGAATCACCCTGTACTACCACGCAACATACGCCACTTGTCTTGTACGTACAGTGTACATGAACTTGCCCACCTCAAAAAGAGAAGTAAAGGACTAGTACATGTACTACAGTTCCTACCAGTGAAGATTTAATTTTAAATCAAACGAAATCTCAATTTTTAAGACCATCACAATTTTATCCATATGTACAGTATGTAGGCACCCACGTTGTTCTTGAATGGGTTTGGCGTACTAGACTATGGGGTAGCCAACCTGTCAGAGAATCTTGTGATAAAAAGCATATGCGTCATAGTATTACCTAATAAGGTTCCGATAACCCTGTTTGCGCCTTCATTTCTTCTTTCATACGAATCAACAATGCTAAATAACACAACTGGATGCACCTTCGCTACCAAATTGATCGCCATTTTCGAAAAGGAATGTAGAATGTCAATTGTGACCAAGTTGACATTACGCACTAGCAGAAGCATAAGAGTCGTCACGAATCTTTCTTTGGCGTTTCACACTAAAATTATGTAAAAAACACAAGCTTCTAGTAACCTTTATAACTTTCATATAAAAGCAATAAATATATATTATAATAGTTTATAAATCTGATTTGATAAAGTACTCGCATGCCCTGCTCATGCAAGGAAAACTAGGACGCGTTAATTGGGCACATTGTCACCAGAAAGACGTGGCTACCGCCATTTTGACAACCAAGAGGTGTTTATGTGGCGATTTCCATGTCATTCTAGCGTTTCTTATCTCAACAGTTGCTTTTGAAAGGGATATTTACTAGCTGGCAGTTGCCGGAATCTGCTTACAATGGTGAGTTGAACCAATGCGAATATAAGAAACGGTTTTTACAGAATTGTTTTTGCTTTGTGCGCTGACAAATGTAGCTACCCTCTATAGCCCCATACTCAAATGTCCTGTAAGCTGACAGAAAATCTGCTAGATAGGTTTTCAAATTTATTTCAATTTTAGGTTCTTCTAGCTGCAGCTGTGTGCACCAAAGTGGGGAAAGGTGAGCTATTCCTAGTTGCTATGGATTCTATTTTTGCAGGATACATGTATCTTTCCTTGAAAGACAGTTTTGCAACAAACTGTTGTGATCAAGTATGTTGCTATTTGAACTGCAAAAAAAAACCGAACATACAGTATGTATGGTACTTTACGGCGCTATTGTCATAAGATTACGCTTAAATAATGATAAAAATTCCAAAATCTGCCCTACAATCTGATTTTTGTAATGTGGGACCCAATTGGGAAAACTAGTACTGGGCCTGAACTAGTGGGCGTAATAAAACCAAGTTTCTTTATTTTACAGCAATAATTTCCCGTCAGTTCGTTGAAATGACCAAAGCCCGCATTGAGGGGCTTTTGGCCGCTTTCCCCAAATTAATGAACACTGGAAAGCAGCACACATTCGTTGAAACCGAGAGTGTACGGTACGTGTATCAGCCTCTAGAAAAACTGTACATGCTCTTGATAACTACGAAGGCCAGCAATATCTTAGAAGATTTGGAAACATTGCGTCTTTTTTCAAGAGTGGTGAGTATTACAAGTTGCAAAATACATTCAAGTTTTTTTCATATATATAAGACGTCTGGAAAACAATATGCCAGTACATGTAATAGATATTACTAGGCCAAGTGGGACAATGAAATACATCACTTGAGAATTTATGTTTTATACAAATCAAAATAGAAAATAAAGGAAAGGAAATGTGCTGCATGTAATTTGCAAAAAGATGGTATTTAATTTCAAAATTGTGTGCATTCAAAAAAGTTAACTACTAAAGACATCTCGTCATTAGATTTGTTCTAGCAGTCTGATGTTGTTATATGCTATCAATATATTGACCATATATTATGTTTATGTTAATAATAGGTGCCAGAGTATTGCAAGAATCTTGAGGAGTCGGAGATAATAGATAATGCATTTAACTTAATATTTGCCTTTGATGAAATTGTTGCATTGGGCTATCGTGAGAGTGTCAATCTTGCCCAGATCCGCACATTTGTTGAAATGGATTCTCACGAAGAAAAGGTTTATCAGGCAGTGCGACAGGTAGGAAAATATTCAGTTTTCAGACATAATTTGTTTAAAACTGCTTGCACTGCATTGAGTTTCGAATAGTAAATATGTCACACGGTTATCACAGACACAAGAAAGAGAAGCCAAAATGAAAATGCGAGAGAAAGCAAAAGAACTGCAAAGAGCTCGGCAAGATGCCGCAAAGCGAGGCGTCAAGAGCCCCACTTATGGAGGTGGTGGATTTGGAGGAAGTTCGGGGTCGTTTGTGCCATCTGCGGCTGTTGGAGATACACTGTCTGCTCCAGAAATTCCAAAATCATACACAGCAGCACCAAGGTTTTAAGGATTTTAAGTTGTTGTATTGTTTCAAGTTAAATAGCGAACCTCGTAATTATTGATGGTTATTGCTTTAGCAAACCAGTTGGACCAAGCAAAGCTATGAAGTTAGGGAGCAAAGGCAAAGATGTTGATTCGTTCGTTGACCAATTGAAAAGTGAAGGAGAAAACGTTATCAGTCCAACCATTCCATCCAAGGCATCGAGTGCCATTGCTAAGATGGCTTCACCTGTGCAGCACACGGAACCGTAAGTGTGAACAAAGTTTTATGCATGCCCTTGAAATTCTTTTACCACTAAAGCTAACGCTCAAGGATTTTCTGAAATCCAATAGGGTGCACCTACGAATAGAAGAAAAAATAACTCTTCTTGCGAAGAGAGATGGAGGATTGGAAAATCTTGAAATCCATGGTTTGGTTTCCATACGCATCACAGATGAAAAGTTTGGGCAGATACAAATTCAGTTGGAAAATAGAGATGATAAGGGAATTCAATTGCAGGTTTGTAATCCTAAATTGAAATGCATTTACAATCCAAATCATTTTGTGTTATTCCACGCCAATTTGTTTAATTCACTTTACAGACACATCCAAACATTGATAAAGAGCTTTTTAAGGCAAAGCAAGTGATTGGGCTCAAAAATCAGACCAAGCCTTTTCCTCTAAATACTGACATTGGTGTGCTTAAATGGAGGTTCCAAACACAAGATGACTCCTATGTGCCTATGTCTAGTGAGTACATTTGAAGAATATACAGTGTGCATGTGCCAGATGTTATTTTTTGAAAGTTTATATGGCGCCTACTAAGCAAGAGCTACCACAAAAATTAAGCATTTCTGAAAAATGGCACAGTTGCAATCCCATTTTTTTTAACGGTTTCTCCACATATTACAGTTAATTGCTGGCCTTCTGAAAATGGACATGGTGGCTGTGACGTAAATATTGAATATGAGCTGGAACAGTTAAAAATGGAGCTAAATGATGTGGTTATTAGTATTCCATTGCCGTAAGTAAAATAAAAAAGGGAGATAAAGAAAGAATTCTAGGCGTTTTAATGTGTCTGTAACAGCGATTTTTATCATTTTAATTATTAGTTCTGGTGCCGGTACACCAGTTGTGGGCGATTATGATGGGGAATATCAGCATGACAGTCGGAAAAATGTGCTTTCATGGTGCCATCCAGTAATTGATGCTGCCAATAAGTCTGGTTCGATGGAATTCAGCATAGCAGGACAGCCGAATGATTTTTTCCCAGTAACAGTTTCTTTTATCTCCAAGAAGTCTTATTGTGATCTGAATGTAAGTGTGCTTATCATGCATGGTCATTGAAAGTTTTCCTGCTTTACTAACGTTAAGTCAATTTTAGGTCGTTGAAGCTAACCAAGTGGATGGTGGAAGTCCAGTGACCTTTTCAACAGAAACTGTATTCTTCGTCGAAAGATACGAAATCGATTAGAAAATATCAACAATGTGCCCGGTCTTTATAACTTGGCCAATTTTGAGCTAAGGTGCAGTTAGTCAACGAGAAATGGTTCCGCCAATCGTAAATGCAAAGTTGGAGAGTCGTTTTCTTTCATAATTTACTCTTGATCCACAACTTGTATTATTGCATATAAATGAGAAAGGACAATTCCTGTTACATTAGTGCAATAGCCTACGAAATTTATTGTGTGTATTTCAGTCTCATTTGAATCCAAATTTCCTTGATTTGAACAGTCCTGAATGCAACTATAGGTTTTTTAAAACAGCTATTACCAACTGTACATGTATGTTCAACATGATTGTTGTTTTTCAAAAGGAGTTGGATGCAAATTTGCACCTGTTGTACGTTTGGAATTGGAAATTGAATAAACGTTAAAACCAGGTTGAAATGTTGGTGTTAGACAAAGTTGGAATAGAACAAAGTACAGCTACTTGAGTTGTATTATTTAGTTTCACTCCATTTCCATACAAAATGTTAGAAAATGTGACAGCAACATTTATATTTATATCTGGTAACATTTATATCTGCTGTTCTCATCTGATAAATGTAGATGTGATCACATCAATGTGTTTTTTCCACTGGATTTCAAAGACAACATTCTATAGAGGGGAACCTATATGTGTCTGGAAAACCAAATCTATAATAAGCTGAATCTCTCTGATAGTTATTGTTTTGTACATTCTCCATTTGAGACGACTATTTTCGACCATTGGACCAATCGCATGCCTGCTGCTGCAGCAGCAAATTCAAATATAGTCTTACACGGACGCAGCCACTGCGATTATGGTGATCCCAGGACGGAGGGGGAGACAACCAAATGACAAACCTTTGATACCATATATTGATAAGGGCGGGGTAAGATTAAAAATTATTAATCTTACCCCGCCCTTATGTTTTCGCTATAAGGAAATGGTTTCTGTAAACAACTTTCGAAAATAAATAATTTTTGCAAAGTTATTGCAAATTTACAGCCAAACATTAGAGTTCATGACTTTTTCTCATTTCTGTTCTTACATTGTTTCATTTTCGACCGTTTTGTTGTCTGTAACTCGTTGGCCAATTTTAAAAATTTAGATATAAAATTATGAAGTGTGATTTGGTTGATTCCCTTGTCATCATTGGTCATTCCCCGCAACACGTGAGTCACGTATCTCCATCTATCGGTTGTTTTGGTAATTACGTCCGAGCTAGCCTGGATTTTCACTTTCATTTTTGGCATCGCATCGAGAAAGTTGATACGCCTTCGGTAAACAGCGATAGTCAATTTTAAAATGTATTATTTACAGCAATAACATTTTCCATCAAAGAATAATCAGCTTTAATGCATTTGCATTCGAAAATAAGCACAATGTTTGCAAGAATAACGTTTTATCCAACCCTTGCATACAATTTGATGATGGAGAGAGTCTCTACGAGAAATTGGTTAGTAAGGATCATATCTTTGCAAGTGTCAAATAATGGTCAATATACATTGTACATACACCTTACAACAATTGTAGTAGAGGTCCATAAGGGATGATTAGTGCACATTGCAAACCACAGCTGCTTTTTGCATGGTACTTGAGTAATCAGCTCAGCACAAATCATTGCTTGATATACTTCTGTTATGTTACACACTCATGTTACAAGTTATTGTAATTCTCAGTGTATTTTATAAACTCACTGCATATGTATGTTGAAAGATGCACTGCTCTCCAAAATACTGACAGTTTCAAAATTGGCATGATCTCAGAAACAAACGTTTCCCCTCCTTTTGAACATTTTTACCTTGGCCCTTACATAATAAAACAACCTTTAGGGAATCTGATAATAAATTTCACACAAACAATTTTTTTCTCAAAAGGTACGACCGAATCGACAATACGGTCATCTTAGGAGCACTGCCCTTCCGGACAATAACACGAGAGGTATAATCCAGAATTCGTTTCTGAATAATAATGTACAGATTCTGTGCAGTTTCTTTCTGAATCAACTTGGATGTTTCAAACAGCTTGTAGAAAAAGAGAAAGTTGGTGGTGTAGTCTCGATGAATGAAGACTACGAACTTTGGTTTTGGGTCAACAATCACAAGGTAGGAGAATTGCCAAGACATACATGGTACTGAATATCTCTGAGCTCTAACTTGACTAGCCTTATCTATGGTGCACTGTAGGACTGGGAAGGTCTAGGAGTGTCTTTTCTCCAGCTCAGCACAACGGACATTTTTGAATCTCCATCTCAGGAAAAGTTACGCACTGGTGTGAATTTTATAAAACAATTCGAGGATACTGGAAGAAGTGTTTATGTCCACTGCAAAGCTGGCAGAACGCGAAGTGCCACCTTAGTAGGATGCTATTTAATGCAGGTAGTTGTTTTTTTAAGTTGTACATATTTAAAGGGATTTCGTGCAGCTAATGAGTGCCAAAATGTTTATTGACATTTCCAGAAATATCATTGGACGCCCAATGAAGCCGTCGAATTAATTCGAACAAAAAGGGACCACATTTTGCTTCGCTCTAAGCAGTGGGAAGCATTAAATATATATTATAACGAAAATATTTCAAAGTGATGAACTGTTGAATTATGTCAGATGAGTCAAATGCAAGATGACGTTTTCACTAGAAAAGTTTTATCTTTTTCTTCCATTACTGATACTTTTAGCCATGAAAAATGTTTTTAAGCAAATTCTACATTCTCATGCGCTTTACTGCTCAGTGACTATATTGCAGATCCAATTTTGTTTGATGGAATCACATCGGCTATTTAATATTTTTTATTGGCTGGTACATGAATTTGATCTGCATATTCATTCCATTAGATAATATTAGGCAAGCATGTGCAGGGCAGTTTTTGCACAAGCAATTGGGAGTGTGCAGCGAAAGGGTCGCCATCTAGTGGCAGTCGAGTAAGCTCCCATGAAAGTAGGATACTT
>JAQFYZ010000712.1:0-34901 GCA_034695085.1 Cylindroiulus punctatus | reverse complement strand
CCTTTGACCAATAACGCCCCCTTAGGTCCCTTCAACGCCCCCTGGGGGGCGGTACCGCCCCCGTTGGGAAACACCGCATTAGACCAATCGTATTGCAGCGTTAAAAAATTAAGAAAATATGGCGGAGCTACATCCAATGTTGCCAGATACTACGTGAATTTGCTGGGGATGTTGTCACATTTTTGTCGTTCAGATAATGCACCTGATGAAAGCATTAATTTGCCGAAACGTTGTGCAGAGTGTACAATTTATAACAAGACAGTGTTTTATAAAGAAGCTAAAACGTACTGGGGATTTTCCAGCGGCGCTTTTGCCAATAGACATCTTTCCTGCACTTTTCTCCCTTGGTGGCGCTGATACTTAAGAAAATTAATAGATTGGCACGTGGGTAGGGTCCGAAAATTAGAAAGCAAACTTAAGACCAAAATTAAGCCAAAAAAATATGGGGCTGTTTAAGACCGTATTATGAAGGAGTTGACTTTATGGACTAGGCCTTGCTGTCTCATGAGCCATTCTGTGTCTTGTGATTTGTTAACTTCCTATGACACTGTTATGACTGTGTGACTTACTGTCTGTTGACACTTGTTGGCTTCTGTTTATGTCATCTACCTCGACTTTAAAGGCCCTTGACTTTGCAACTCTTTGAACCATCTGTTGATTTTAATGACAGTATAAGACTGAATGCTGTACAACTGTCTGCTGTTCTTGACTTGACAGACTGTCTATTGGACTTTATGACATAACCTAAATTTTGATGACCCATGACCTTTTTATGGTGTATTTAGAACTTTATATGTCACCTACAAGGCTGTGACTGTACAAGACAGTCTTTGAACTCAATGACTGTAAAACTGTCTGTCGAACTTGGGTATTAATAAGACTATTGGACTGTATAAGACTGGATCCTACACATGCATTTTTTGTTGTTTTTATTTGAAAAATTGCTTATGCGACTGAACCCATAATTTTGATCTATGATTTGCTTCAAAACTGGTCAATATTTGACCGAATTCCAAAATTTTTTGGTCAAGGATGACGTCATTACTTAGGGGAATCCTATACCTGCATTTTTTGTTGTTTTTATGTGGGAATTTGCTTACATTTACATGTACATGCGACTAAATCCATGATTCTCATCTATAAATTTGTTTCAAAACTGGTCAATATTTGACCGAATTCCAAAACAGGGATGACGCCATTCCTTAGGGGAGTCATACAGCATGAGCATATGCTCAACATGACACATGACCCGTCTAAGCAGCGCGTACAATTATGTCACGAGTTGGGGTTAGTCAGAGAAGCGCCATTTCACGATGACTGGTGGCGCCACCCTGCCAGGGGTCACTATTCCATCACCCCCGTCTTGCGTCACGTGTCAACACACCTCGAATTGCATTGTGTGTCCAACGTTTTATTAGCCCATTTCCAAGTGGAAAAAATATTTGTCACACATTAGGGTCGTTTCGCAACAGCGGCCACATCCTCCATGATAGATCTTGGAAGATAGAGGGCGCAATTAAGTGACGCAGTCGCATGTGACACACAACGACCTTTGCTTTCGACACCTGCAACACATGTTTGCGTCCTTGTGCTTAAGTTGCGTTAGAAATTAGACAATGTTTGAGCTCCACAGGTGGCGCTGTCTGCGTCAGGGTGATGCTTGAATCATGATTCCTGTCCACTTGTAATTTTTTGGCCTAATTTTGGTCAAAGTTGGCTTTCCTAATTTTCAGACCCTACCCAATTGCCAATCTCTTAATTTTATTAAGTACGATTTTCTGAAGTATGATCAGCGCCACCGAGGGGGAAGAAAGTGCAGAAAAAACGTCCACTGGCAAGAGCGCCGCAGGAAAATCCCCAGATAATGCATGCTGTATCTGGCAACACCTAATTTTCTTATTTTGTTAACGCTGCGATGTGATTGGTCTTAAGTAGAACAGAGCTCGACTGGCAATTTTATTCTAATTTTCTGTAATTTTTTGCCTCAAGAAAAATTTAACTCCAAAATTAGACAAAAATTACAAGTGGACCGTTAGTGTAAGAGGAAATTAAGAAAAACACCTCAAAATTACGAGCAGAAAGTTAGCATAAGAAAAAATTAAGAAAAAAATAACTCAAAATTACACAAAAGTTGCAAGTGGACAGTTAGCATGAGAGGAAGTTCAGAAAAAATTAACTCCAACATTAGACAAAAATTACAAGTGGACAGTTAGCATGAGAGAAAATTAAGAAGACTATTACTCAAAATTACCAGTGGACAGTTAGCAAAAGAAAAAATTAAAAAAAAATAACTCAAAATTACAAGTGGACAGTTAGCAAATGAGAAAAATTAACTCCAAAATTACACAAAAGTTGCAAGTGGGCAGTTAGCATAAGAGAAAATTAAGGAAAAAACCTCAAAATTACAAGTGGACAGGTAGCATGAGAAGAAGTTCAGAAATAATTAACTTCAAAATTAGACAAAAATTACAAGTGGATAGTTAGCATGAGAGAAAATTATCAAATTATTGACTCCAAAAGCTTTTCAATATTAATTTTTTCTCGAAACATTTCTTCAAAAACCTTTCAATGCGTCACCTTGCCCATCCCCCCGGTGGACATACAATATCTGCGCCTAAAAACTTCGACTTTATTTCACATACGTTATGGTTGTGCTTTTCGACTGTAATGTTTTCTTAAAAGGAGAAACTTTTTCAAGCATTTTTTTAACGGAAATTTCAAAAGGCTCTATGTGCCTTAAACCTTCAACTCTTATGCACAAGTTATACAGACACAATTCTACACACAACTCGATCTTAAAATTTCTGCCAATGGACATACAATATCTGTGCCTCATCGACTTATACCATATTAACTTACGAAGATACTTACGAAGATACGAAGATACGAAGATACTATCTTAATATTCAATAAAAATGGTATTTTTTCTCCAAAACTGCATTGACTATCAGCGCCCCCTATAGCCCCGCCCCCTCAAAACCACTCAGGTTGTCCAGGATCAGGTGCATTTTTCCACACACACACAGTGCTTCCAAAAAGCAATCATGGCGGCCACGCCCACTTCCGGCGCCCCCTAGCATCACCGCCCCTAAGTACAGGTTGCCCCTTGAAGCCGCCATTTTTTTTTCTTGTTCTTTTTTCGCCAATTTTGCACCAGGCAAATGGATTTAGCAAAAACACCTTCTTCTTCTGAGTCCTCTTCCATCATAATGGATTAAGAATTCGTTTTGAATTTAAAAGCGTGCTGAACGCCCACAGAAGTCTGCATTTTTTGCAAACGGAAAACGCGTCGTTTTTTACGTTTTTTGCGCCGATGAATCGATATTGTGCAACTATTTTCAGCACAAAGCGAAGCTTTTTTTCCTCCAAATTCATTAAACGATAGCTGAATGAATTAAGGGTAGGCGGCGCTGCTCCATAATAGCACCCCCTTTGAAGTGTTGGTTTTTGGCCAAATCGCTTTTTTTGCCGAAAAGAAAAATCCGATTCGCACGATTGTGGTGTTCGAAGCGTCGCTAATTTGCGACCCGTGTCCGCCTAATCTTCATCCAATATTTGGCGGACGCCGAGGGGGGGCGCGCATTACACGCCCCTTGGTCACGCTCGCACACCAACAAGGGGCGACAGGTGGCGACCCCAGCGGCGGGCAGACAAGTTAGGGGCATTTTAACGTGATATCTTGCTGAATTTGAGTTGATTTGGGGGTTATAGGGGGTATTTTGAGAAACTACTGTTTATGGGACACCCTGTAATTTGTAAGGAACTTCGGTTTATGCCACACCCTGCACGTTTTAAGAAACTGCAGGGTGTCTTTAGATCATTGCAGGGGTTAGGGGTCATCTTGAGGGTATTTTGGGGTGTCTTGAGAAAGAACTGTTTATGGGACACCCTGTAATTTGTAAGAAACTTCGGTTTATGCAACACCCTGTAATTTTTAAGAAACTACAGGGTGTGGGTAGATCATTGCAGAGGTTTGAATATAGTGATGTATGTTTTGTGTTGAATTTCTCAAAAAAAAATTGATAAAACACCCTGTAATTTCTGACTACAGGGTGTCTGTAAATGATTACAGTGGTTTAAATGGATTGATGTGTGTTTTATTCAGTTTTTAAAAAAATATTTAAGAAATGACGGTTTATGCAACACCCTGTAATTTCTGAGAAACTACAGGGTGTCTGTAAATGATTGCAGTGGTTTAATTGGATTGATGTGTGTTTTGTATTCAGTTTTAAAAACATATTTAAGAAACAACGGTTTATACAACACCCTGTAATTTTAAGAAACTACAGGGTGTATGATTGCAGCTGTTTCAATAAATTGCGGTGTGTTTTGAATTCAGTTTTGAAATTTTTTTAAGAAACCTCGCTTTATGCAGCACCCTGTAATTTTTTAGAAACTACAGAGTGTATAAAAAACATTTAGACATTTGAGCAATATGTCAATATTTGGTTTAATTTAAAATACAAGTTATACTTTATTATTAATTAAATATGAAATTATCAAATTGATTATTTTATATACATGTCATTATTATTATTTATAGAATTAATATTTATTATACTTTTTTATATAATTAACTATTTTAACTAAATATAAAGCTTTGCAAATTTATTTGACATTTTGGACATTGGGATTATGTTAACATGACATTGGAAATAGTTTTCAGAATATTAAACATAAATTTGAAGTGTACATCAAAAATTTCCCTATGAAGTCATGATTAATTATGAAAATAATTTTTGGCCAATTAATTTAGTTCCTAATTGACCAAGGGTCAGTCGACTACAAACTGCGTTATGTCGCTATTAAACAGTTTTAATAACGAGGAAGAGAACGATTAAATCTGAGAAGGTCCAGTTATGTGTAAAAATTAAAATTATTCAAATTTCCCCTGCCCAAATTGGCCATATTATAATCGTAGTTCGCTAATTAATCAAGATTATGAACCATGATAATTGATGCCATTTGGAATATGTAATGATGACATTTTCTTCGGCATTAAATTAATAACAATACAGGGTGGGTCAAACAAGTTAACAAAACCATGAATTATTATCTAATGGAGAACATGAAAATGTATTATAATATTTTAAAATTATTTCCGATTATTTTTAGAAGATCCCAAATAATGTTGATGTTTGATGTTTTTAAAACCATTTCCAACGTTTTAAATATTTAAAAATAACATTTATGTTCGAAACATTGCAATAATGTGCCATATTATTAGAACATGTGTTTTTCAAAAAAATTGGAACGTTTAATCAGACTGGATCTCAAATTTTTTGGTTTATGCTTTACTATAACATCCTTTGAAAAGTATTTCCAATGTTTAAAATATTTAAAAATAACTCCAAGTTTCATAATATTGAATATATTTGCATATTTTTTAAAACACTCATTTTTAAATATTTTTCAAAAATACTTTCAAAAAGGCTGCATGTTCAAACATTTAACATGTTTGATTGCTATGATATTTAAATATATTATAAATATTCCAAATATTCCAAAATATTTCCAATGTTTAAAATATTTAAAAATATCTCCAATGTTCAAAATATTGAACATATTTGCATATTTTCTTGAAAACACTTTCACTTTAAATATTTTTCAAAAATATTTCAAACTTTTTATGGGCTGTATGTTAAAACATTATTAATTATAATATATAAAACATATCAATTATAATATAATATATTAAATATATGGTAAATATTCAAAAACATTTCCAATGTTTAAAATACTCAAAAACATTTCCAATGTTTAAAATATTTAAAAATAACTCCAAGGTTCAAAATATTGAATATATTGGCATATTTCTTAAAACACTTTAATTTTTAAATATTTTCAAAAATACTTCAAACGTTTTATGTTAAAACATTATTAATGATAATATATAAAACATAATAATTATAAGTATAATATATTAAATATATTTCAAATATTCCAAAATATTTCCAATGCTCAACATGCTATTGGTTAGGATGAGGGCAGTGTGAGCAAGGGGCTCCTAAATAAATTCAATTATTTTTTTATGTCCAAAAATTCGCGAATTTTTCTTGCCTTTGAGTTCATCGCCGTCCCTTTTCACGCTTTTGTCCGTCATTATCTCGCTTTTTTGCGAGGAAATTTTTTGAAAGAATTTTTCAATGACTTCGAAATTTTTTCAATTTTTTTTCATTTTTGGCAAAAAAGCGAGAATAGCAATTTGGGACTTGGTTTCTCCATTTTCGTTTCTGCCAAATAGAGACGTGTGCACGTCGCCACTGTTGGTGAAATTTGCACAAAAAAAATCGTTTACAAGCGTGTTTTAATTAAGTATTGTGTTAATGTTTCGCTGCTTTTTACGCAAATTTGCCTTTGTTTTTTCGACAATGGCGGTTGACAATGGGACGCCCTGTATGCTTGTATGCTTGGTTAGGAAACTTGAAAACATCAAAACATCAACTCCTCACAGCTCTCCCTCGTGTTCATCAACTCCTCACACTCCTCAATATTTATCAAATTCTCTCTTGTCGTTTTGGTGTATTTTTATTACTGGAAATTTAATTAAAATGTAATCTTAAATATCCGATATTTTGAATGTAAAATACTATCTTCCATTTTTCAACCAAATTTAACTAAAATTATACAAACTCAACAAACTCCTGTTTCTGCATGGTTTATTTAGTGACCTTTTTCTAATATATTGTTATATTTAGCTCAGATTCATCAATACCTCAATATCCTTATTTTTTATGAAATTTCGCAAAAAAAATAAAAAAAAAATGAATGTGGAGAGTTAAGAATGTGAGGAATGTTTGCGAATTTTCTTATATTTGTCCTAAATTTCGGTAAAGTTTCTTAAATATTTCTTAAGTTTCTGCAAAACTTCTTAACTGTTTCTTAAATTTCTATACTTTTTTTTAAATATTTGTGAACTTTCTGAAATGTTTCTTAACTAATTCTGTAAAGTTTTTTAAATCTTACCATTAAAATATTTCTTTTTTGAAAACTGCTATTCTGATATTTGCATATTTTTTGCTGAGTAGTTTAGATGGCAGGAAGTTTCTTAAATTTCTGCAAAATTTCTCAAGTAAACGTCTGCAAACGTTCTTAAACGTCTGCAAAATTTCTTAAATTTCTGCAAACTTTTTTAAATTTCTGCAAAGTTTCTTAAATTTCTGCAAAGTTTCTTTAACTTCTGCAAAAATTTCTTAAGTGTTTCTTTAATCTGTGTAAAGTTTTTTAAATTTCTGTAAACATTCTTAAATGTACATGTATGTTAATTTCTGTAAACATTCTTAAATGTACATGTATGTTAATTTCTGTAAAATGTCATCATTTTCAGTAAAATTTCATCATTTTCTGGTAAATTTCTTCATTTTCTGTAAACTTTCATCCATTTTCCGTAAACTTTCATCATTTTCTGTAAATTTTTATCATTTTTTGTAAAAATTTCATCCATTTTCCGTAAAATTCCATCATTTTCTGTAACATTTCATCATTTTCCGTAAAATTTCATCACATTCTGTAACAATTTCATCATTTTCTGTAACAATTTAACCATTTTCTGTAAAATTTCATCATTTTTGTTAAGTTTCATCATTTTCTGTAAAAATTCCATCATTTTCCGTAAATTTTCATCATTTTTTATAAAAATTGAACCATTTTATGTAACATTTCATCATTTTCTGTAAAATTTCATCACATTCTGTAACAATTTCATCATTTTCTGTAAAAAAAATGCCATCCATTTTGTGTAAACTTTCTTAAATACTTCCTTAAAAATTGATCTTAAAAGCCTGTCCATTTTGTGTAAACTTTCTGTATTTTGTTATTTGCAGGTCCTTCGTTGCCCAGTTATAGGATGCTGCGCCACCTGTCGGCCAGGGGTCATCTGGGGTCAGGTGGAAAGTCCGTCAGTTGTTGAGTTTCCCAATCGCAAAACGTATCCTCGTCTTCGGATAAACAAATTTCTTGGCAGTGGATTCTCGTATTGTGTAAGCGTCCATTTCGATGCATTTATTAATTGGGGAGGTGGTACAAAACATCCGTTTAATTTCCTTTTGATGATGAGAAATATTCTCTCATCGCAATTAAGTGAATTTCAATTGAACGCCTTTGGCCGAATGACAAAACGCCTTTTTGGCGGAAATAATTGGCCCTTGTTTGGCGTCGACTCACTTAGGCCTACTCGCCCATTGTTTCGCTGGAATGTGACGAAATTTTAACACGTTTCGAAACATGGCGATTGTTAGGCCAAAGACGATGGTGCGTTTCATGGGGTCCATGTGTCGTTTTCTGAAAATTTCGTTATTTGGAACGGGGAATGTGTTCCAAAGCGCCGAAAACATAAAAAGAGAACGATGTTTAATTCCGAAAATGATGGGGTTTTTTGCATTGCACCCCCCACTCGCACCCCGTTTGCCTAGTACCCAAAATTAACCCAAAAATTACACAAAAATTACAAGTGGACAGTTAGTATAAGAAAGGTACATGTAATTAAGAAAAAAAAACACGGTACTTGTCCATTAACGGAACTACCTGTTATGTTAGTGTAGGTTAGGTTAGGTTAGGTTAGGTTTGGTTAGGTTTTTTAAGCGTTTATACCTACCCTAACCTTACCTAACATAACCTAACCTAACCAAACCTAACCTAACCTAACCTACCCTAACATAATATGTAGTTCCGTTAATGGACAAGTACCAAAAACACTCCAAAATTAGACAAATTAAAAGTGGACAGTTTGCATAAGCGAAAATTAAAAAATAATTAAGTCCAAGACCAACTTGTCAATATTAATTTTTTCTCAAAAAGATTTCTTGAAATTTTTTTTTGTAAATTTTTTCAAAATTTTATTTCCAAAAAAAAATGTCAATGCCGCCACCTTGCACATCCCCGCCAGTGGACATACAATATATGTGACTAAAAACTTCGACTTTATTTTACATACGTTATGGAGGAAGTTTTCGATAGTAATTTTAACACTGGGGCTGTAGCTCCGCCCTAATTTTCATAATTTTTTAATGCTGCTATATGCACGATCTTAAGTAGAACAGAGCTCAGCTCGTAATTTTCTTCTCATATTCTGTAATTTCTGCCTTAATGAGAAAATTAAGGAAAAATTAACTTCAAAATTAGACAACAATTACAAGTGGACTGTTGGTATAAGAGAGGTAATTAAGAAAAAAAAATAACCTCCATAATTAGACAAAAATTACAAGTGAACAGTTCGAGAGATAATTAAGAAAAAATTAATTCCAAAATTAGACAAACATTACAAGTGACAGTTAGTATACGAGAGTTAATTAAGAAAAAATTAACTCCGAAATTAGACAAAAATTACACGTTGACAGTTAGCGTAAGAAGCAGTTCAGAAAAAATTAACTCCAAAATTAGACAAAATTTACGAGTGGACTGTTAGTATAAGAGAGGTAATTAAGAAAAAAATTAACTCCAAAATTAGACAAAAAATTACAAGCGGACAGTTAGTATGAAAGAGGTAATTAAGAAAAAATTAACTCCAAAATTAGACAAAAGTGGACTGTTAGTATAAGAGAGGTGGTAATTAAGAAAACCTTATCTCCAAAATTAGACAAAAATTACAAGTGGACAGTTAGTATAAGAGAGGTAATTAAGGAAAAATTACTCCAAAATTAGACAAAAATTACACGTGGACAGTTAGTATAAGAGAGGTAATTAAGAAAGATTAACTCCAAAATTAGACAAAAATTACACGTGGACAGTTAGTATAAGAGAGGTAATTAAGAACAAAGTACGAGTGGACAGTTAGTTTAAGAGAGGGAATTAAGAAAAAATTAACTACAAAATTAGACAAAAATTACGAGTGGACAATTAGCATCAGCCTAAAATTTGCATTTACTTAATTCGATTTAATTAAAAACTCATTCGAGATCTAAATGATCCGTCGTGACATAAATTACAGAGACAGGTCTTTTGTATCGAAATGCAGCCGAGCACAATGCAGTGGCGGCCATCTTGGCACGCGTTCTATTATGCGTCGTTATTATTATATTATCCAAATTGAGATTTAAAAACGGCAATTAAGCGCCAATTTTCCGAATGTTTAGACTCGGGGATACAAAAGGGTGTCTCGTTTCGCACCCCGTCGTCTTAATTCGTGCTAATAAAGCGTTTATGGCCACGGACGCCATTGGAACGATGGTGGAATGCGAAGCGTTTAAGTTTTAACGACTGCTCCATTAATATTTAAACGTTCTAATCGACAGTAGCCGGTGTAGTTCGGCCAGGAGAGGACGGCGACGTGTCCCAGTGCCTGTGGAATGTGTGTAGTTATGTTTTGGAACTGTCGTTTTAGAGAAAACCGTGCTAAAATGCGACCAAAATGGACGATTTGGTGGATCCAAGATGGCGTCCGAATTCCACCGATCATCGACCAATGGATCGTTTGCGAGAACCTAGCATGGAAGGAGTTTTGGAATTAGTGGAATTTGTGCCAGAACGTGCTAATTGGAAGTGCTACAATCAGCATCGTGCTAAAAATGGCTGATTTGGAAAATCCAAGATGGCGTCCGAATTCCACCGATCATCAACCAATGGTTGCATGATTTGCAAGAACCTAACATGGAAATAGTTTTGGAATGAGTGAAATGTGTGCCAAAATGTGCTAATTGGAAGTGCTACACTCTGCATCGTGCTAAAAATGGCTCGTGTGGAAAATCCAAGATGGCGTCCGAGTTCCAATGATCATCAACCAATGGATCATTTGCAAGAACCTTACATGGAAAGAATTTTGGAATGAGTGAAATTTGTGCTAATTGGAAGTTCTACAATCTGCATCGTGCTAAAATTGGTTCAGGTGGAAAATCCAAGATGGCGTCTGTCCGAATTCCATAGACCATCGACCAATGTATCATTTGCAAGAACCTAGCATGGAAGGAGTTTTGGAATGGGCGAAATTTGTGCCAGAACGTGCTAATTGGAAATTCCACAATCCGCATCGTGCTAAAAATGGCTGATTTGGAAAATCCAAGATGGCGTCTGTCCGAATTCCACTGATCATCAACCAATGGATCATTTGCAAGAACCATACATGGAAGGAGTGTTGGAATGAGTGAAATTTGTGCCAAAATGTGCTAAATGGAAGTTCCACAATTCGCATCATGCTAAAAATGGTCAGTGTGGAAAATCCAAGATGGCGTCCGAATTCCACCGATCATCAACCAATGGATCGTTTGCGAGAACCTGACATGGAAAGAATTTTGGAATGAGTGAAATTTGTGCTAATTGGAAGTTCTACAATCTGCATCGTGCTAAAATTGGTTCAGGTGGAAAATCCAAGATGGCGTCTGTCCGAATTCCACCGATCATCAACCAATGTATCATTTGCGAGAACCTTACATGGAAAGAATTTTGAAATGAGTGAAATTTGTGCCAGAACGTGCTAATTGGAAGTGCTACAATCAGCATCGTGCTAAAATTGGTTCAGGTGGAAAATCCAAGATGGCGTCCGAATTCCACCGATCATCAACCAATGGATCGTTTGCGAGAACCTAACATGGAAATAGTTTTGGAATAAGTGGAATTTGTGCCAAAACGTGCTAATTGGAAGTGCTACAACATCCGCATCGTGCTAAAAATGGCTGATTTGGAGGATCCAAGATGGCGTCTGCAATCACGAGGTAAGATAAACAGTCAATAAAACTTCTTACAAATATAAGGTATTAATGACTGGAAGTTTTCCAGAAATGGAAAATGCACTACTAACTCAAATTGACATCGTTCCAAACAAAGATTCATTTCATCTGTCCGTCACGGAAGTGCAGCCCAGGTGGCGCCACTTGACTTCCGTTACTTGCCCCTTGACTGTAAACGCAATTGAAAATGTACAAAAAAACACAAAATTCGTTCAGAAATAGCCATTGTTCCACATTCGATTGGAACAAAATGGTTCCTCGTTTCTCTGAATGGGCCTCGTGATGTCGAGGGGGCCTTAGGGGGCCCTAAGGGGTGCACTTAGATACCTCAAATTTGCGGCTCAGTTGAAATAAAAACGCAAATTACTCTGAATGCTCCCCTTAAAAAGCGACTAATCCTCCAATTGTGCTCCCCCTAGGGCGCCTTTGGTGACGTCACTGATTCGAAACAGTGCCCCTTAGTGAAATGTTTCCGATTAGGGGCCCTCCCCCTCAACGGGCCACCCCTTTGGCCAAAAGTGCCTTTGAATTTAGTAAGCTTTGAATTGGCAACCATTGAGATCGCCTAATGACCCCTTTGTAAGGGGCTGTAAGGGGGCACGTGCCTCGGCTGACCCCCTGACCCCCCATCAGACCCCCTTGAGGTTGATTGCCCACCGACAGTTACTTTAATTCAGGGTGGCCGAATTACGTGGAATGAAAATTTCATAGTGTTTTAATTGTTGTAAAGTTTGAAATTTGGAAAGTTCCTTGTTAAGGGGTTTTGGTGCCTGAAATGCACATTTGTTACCCCCTAAACGAAGTCGGGACTTTAGTTAGGTGTAAATTAACGGAATCGGAAGTGTCACGCGGCAAACGGAACTGTTTTCCGAGCGAATTAAACCTGGGGAAAATGCATTGGCTGCGTGGTTAGGATATCGCTAAAATGGCGCCGTCATTTCTTGCTCTTGGAAAATGTAGCATAAACAAAATGTTCAGTCTATATAACGAATTTAGACTGTGTTAGTCTTTCCTAATCATAATTGGTTCCTAATTTTTGTTTTAATTACTGTTTTAATTGCTGTTTTAATGGCAGTTAATAATAAACTAATAGGCGTTAAGTCCACAAATGGAATGAAATCAGGAAATTGATTAAAATATCTGGAAGTTCAGGATTTTTGATTCCTCGAACCTTCCAGGACAGTGGTACTGCAGACGGAATTGTCCTGCGGGCGAATTAAACCTGAGGAAAATGCATTGGCTGCGTGGTTAGGATATCGCTAAAATGGCGCCGTCATTTCTTCCTCTTGGGAAATGTAGCATAAACAAAATGTTCAGTCTATATAACAAATTTAGACTGTGTTAGTCCTTCCTAATCATAATTGGTTCCTAATTTTTGTTTTAATTGCTGTTTTAATGGCAGTTAGTATAAACTAATCAGCATTAAGTCTGCAAATGGAATGAAATCATGAAATTGATTAAAATATCTTGAAGTTCCTGATTTTTAATTGCTCGAACCTTCTAGGACAGTGTGTTCCTGCAAACGGAACTGTCCTTCGGTCTCCTTCGGGCGAATTAAACCTGGGAAAAATGCATTGGCTACGTGGTTAGGATTACGTTAAAATGCAGCCAGCGCTCAGATTCACTCGGGGCGCTGCTGCCACCGGCTTA
This sequence comes from Cylindroiulus punctatus, assembly GCA_034695085.1. Lineage (NCBI taxonomy): Eukaryota > Metazoa > Arthropoda > Diplopoda > Julida > Julidae > Cylindroiulus > Cylindroiulus punctatus. The sequence continues at coordinate 21,594 of JAQFYZ010000712.1, read as the reverse complement.
GCAGGGCTGCATGACCGGAAGTGCATCATCTTGAGTCACTTGGGAAGTTTTTTGGTGCTTTTTGGTGTTTCAAAGTGGCGCAATGACAGTTAATAATAAACTAATCGGAGTCAAGTCCACAACTGGAATTAAATCATGAAATTGGTTAAAATATCTGGAAGTTCCTGATTTTTAGTTGCTCGAACCCTCTAGGACAGTGTGGTCCTGCAAACGGAACTGTCCTTCGGTCTCCTTCGGGCGAATTAAACCTGGGAAAAATGCATTGGCTACGTAGTTAGGATTTCGTTAAAATGCTGCCAGCGCTCAAATACACTCGGGGCGCTGCTGCCACCGGCTTAGCAGGGCTGCATGACCGGAAGTGCATCATCTTGAGTCACTTGGGAGGCAGGGGCGAGGTTTTTTGGGGCTGTTTTGGTGTTTCAAAGTGGCGCAAATTCAAAGACGCCTGCTTCAGGCATCGTTGGGGGCCAAAAAAGACTGGATTTAGTGGTGGAAAGTTGTGCTGGCGCTACTGGCGCAGGCCCTAATGCACATCAGGACGCATTTACATTGTATTTCCGTTCCCCGCAATCGGAAGTAATTATTTTCCGAACCAAAGTCCCCATTTTCATCAATCTCTATGCATTTTTGGCAGCGCAATTTCGCTCTTTTCTCCTAGGATTTTCTCTTGCCAGCCCCCCCTGACCCCCCAGGGGCCCCCTTGGGTCCCCCCACCCCACCCCCTCCTCAGCCTTTTCTTCGCTCAATGCGTGGGCCAATGAAACGGCGTTGCTAAGGACAACCAACGAACAATTGAGCCTTAATGCACTATAATTTGGCGCTGCCTGGCTAGATATGGGACCATAGGGTCGTTTTTTATATTTATTTCACTTCTTCTTTGATTGGACGAATGCATGCAGTGAAGCGAAACTTAATGCCTATTTGGGATTAGTACATGAGGACGTTTTAGTGTTTTTGGCCTGTTTAGCTTTTAGGCCGCTAGATGGCGCTCGGTGGCGCGGTTGGCCCTTTTGACTGTTTAGAACGATGCCCGAGGACCTAACGGTCACCAGGGACCATCCTGAAGGACCCTGCGCTAAGTGGGGCCCGGGAATCGGAGATTTCTTTCTGCGAAAAATGCATTCGCTGCGTGGTTGGGATTAGGCGAAAATGCATGGAACGTTTTGGATATTTATTTAACTTGAGCATGACAAAAACAGGTGTTGAATCGTTGATTTTCAGCGAATTTTCATTAAATTTACTGTTTGGAAATGTGTAGATTTATCAAAATTTGCAAAATGTTTACATTTGACTAAAGTTTACGAAATATGAGTAACTTACCTAGTATTTTGTAAACGTTTCTGCTTGAATTTAAGGGAAATTTACTTGGATTTCAGTGCGTTTTTATGGTTATTTTAAGACACTTATGAAGAAACCAAAACTTGGACAAAAAAATCGTTTTTACCAAAAAAATATTCCAACTCTGGCAAAAATTGATTTCGATTTTGCAAAATTCATTTTAATGTTTAAACTTCAGTTGGATATTTTTACAATAATTTCTGTACAGCAATGAAATGCAATTAAATAAGAAACAATTCCACTTTTTAAAAACAAAATAAACATAAGATTGCACCTTTTTTTAAAAATACGATGTTTTTAAAGAAAACAATAATTCGGCCATGACCTAGTCGAACGTTCTATTGTTTGAAATTAACCACAAATGCACGGAATCAGAAATCAGGAATTAGAAAATAATGGTTGAAGAAGAATTGAGAAGTTTTTCTGCAAAAAATGCATTGGCTACGTGGTTAGGATTACGTGAAATTATGGATGTAATGAATCCGCCTTTAATATCAGACAAAAGCATCCGCTTCCCTTCGACCCGTTCTAGTTTTGGTCCCAAAAGTACATTTGTAATGTCAAGTGGCCCCTAAATGTTCCAAAAATAGCCCCCTAAGCGAACCTGCTGTTGCCAAACGATCATAAAAATTGCCAAAAGTTGAAAATGTTTCACTCGGCCATTGAGCGACCCCAATTAATAAAACGACGAGAAACAATAGGTTTTAAGGGGCTTAGGGGGTGAGGGGTTGGGCTGTTAGGGCCATCTGGATCCTGCCTCTGTTTCGGTATCGATATTAAAAGCTGAAAACGTTTTAACCAAAAATGAAATATTGGATTTTTGTCATTGTTGTACAAGAGGGAATAATGAAAACCACCAACGTTGTAATTGAGGGGGCCTAAGGGGGTTAAGGGGAGGGGAAGTGGCAGTCAATTGGGATATCGGTTCGAAATTTATAAACGAAATTATAGTGAAATAAGATTGTAATGAAACCATGACGAAGCCATTTATGAACTGAAAACGATGAAAATTTATTTAAATTTTATTATTTTTAAAAAAAAAAAAATGAAAATGTTTGAAATGAAAACACCCAGGGGAGGGCACACTGCATATTTGGTTAGGTAAAATTGTTACCAGATTTGGTAAATGTGAGTATTTGACAATCTTATTGATAAACAAATTGTGTATTAAAAAACAATTAAAACAGTTATTTTTAATAACTTATAAAACATAATTTAAGTTCATAAAATTCAAACTGTAATGAAGTAATGTATTTAAGGGTTCTTTTTTTTTAATATCATTTCATAATTCCCTGATTAATGATATTGAAAAATAATGTTTTCGAATGTTAAAAAAGTTATGAAATGTTTCAAAAGGTTCACAAATGTTAGAAAATGTTTTCAAATGATAGAAATGTTTGGAAATGCTAAAAAAAATTTCAAATTGTAAAAAATTTCACAAATATTACACAAAGGTTTTTAAGTGTTAACAAACGTTGTCAGATGTCGATAAAAATGTTTTAAAATGCTAAAAATGTTTTTGAAATGCCAAAAATTTGTCAAATGCTAAAACGTTTCTCAAATTGTAAAAAAATGTTTTCAAATGTTGATGATAATGTTTTTAAATGCTAAAAATATTTTTGAAATGCCAAAAATTTGTCAAATGCTAAAACATTTCACAAATTGTAAAAAAAAAATGTTTTTAAATGTTGATAGAAATGTTTTTAAATGCTAAAAATGCTTTCAAATGCTAAAAATGTTTTCAAATGCTAAAAATGTTTTCAAATGCTAAAAAATTTCTCAAATACTACAAAATTTCTCAAATTGTAAAATAATGTTTTCCAATACACGTATTACACAAAGGTTTTCAAATGTTAAGAAACATTTTCAGATGTTAAAAAATGATTTCGAATTTGAACAATGTTTTAAAATGTTAAAAAATGCTAAAAAAAAGTTTTCAAATGTTTTCAGAAGTTTAAAGATGGTTTCAAAAAATGGTTTGAGAAAATTCGAAAAGTTACAAAAATGCAATATGTTTGTTCATTATCATTTTCAAACAAAAAGTAAAATAAATAAATAAATAAATAAAAGAAAGATAAGTTTCCATCAGACCCTTAGGGGATTCCTGAATTGTGACTTTTAAAGCTGGTTAGGATGCATTACACGTCCACTAGATGGCGCCACTGGTTAATGGGGTAAGGGGTGACCCCTGGACGCGAAGAGTGACAGGGTAACTTAATCCCCATTCTTCCGTGGAGTGTATTTGCTTAGGAGGATTAAGGGGGTTAAGGGGGTGTAAGCCCTCGCCTGGCTAAAACATGCCTGTCCTTTTTTTCTTTATTTCGTTTTCTTTTAGGTGCTACAGACTGGCGACAATATCGCGCGCTTTAGGGGGTAGGAGATCAAGAGGGGCTTAAGGGGCCCCTCAGCCCCCTAAGGGCTCTCCCATCAACGCCTAATCCCCGGGCCCTAGACGAAGCTGCTCAAAAGGACCTCTTAGGGGGCGGCCCCTTAAGGGGAAACCCCTTACGCTTTCATCCTCCTAGACAGCGAGATGTGGCGCTGACCACCTTAGCGAAAGTCCGGAGAAAATCCGAGCGAAACTCACGCTAGGGGACCCCTAAAACCGAGTCGATTGACACTGTGACGTCATCTTGTCATGCTAAATTTGATGAGCCAATCACGTGACGTCATCCAGTGCCAGCCAATCATTGGCAGTTTACTCATGACGTCACTGCATGCGTTCGCAGCACGAGTCCAATCCGGAAAATGGCCAGCGTGATGGACTGGGCAGTTAAGGGGATTAAGGGTTTTACTCATAACTCGAGAATCGTTCCACCTACAATCAAACGGTTTTGACCAATCGAAAGAGCATAGAAGCTGCTCAAGAACCTAACTGGATCGACTTGTCTATCTTAAGTAGTTTCCGAGTTACTCGAGCCTGAATGCGCTTAGAATTTTTCTTTTTGGAATTTCGAAACGCTTAGGGGTTTTCCTCATAACTCGAGCATCGTTCCACCTACAATCGAACGGTTTTGACCAATCGAAAGAGCATGAAAAGCTGCTCAAGAACCTAACTAGATCGACTTGTCTATCTTAAGTAGTTTCCGAGTTACTTCAGTCTGAACGCGCTTAGAATTTTTCTTTTTGCAATTTCGAAACGCTTAGGGGTTTTCCTCATAACTCGAGCATCGTTCCACCTACAATCGAACGGTTTTGACCAATCGAAAGAGCGTGAAAAGCTGCTCAAGAACCTAACTGGAACCACTTGTCTAGCTTAAGTAGTTTCCGAGTTACTCGAGTCCAAATGCTCGATAAATTGACTTTCAATAGTTAAAGGCCCAGGAAATGTCAGGTTTGTAAACATGGCGGACAATTAACAATGCTGGCTTTCAGATAAAATGGTTCTTCACTTAATCGGAGCTTCTTTGAAGTATGGCGGCCATTTTTTTGCCCCTAATTATGTTCCAAAACAGAGCGGGGAACAATGGCTGCAAAGTAATTTTTTCACGGTTATTGTTTTAATCACAATTTCCTAATCGCAGCATTTTGTCACCCTTTTTCCGTTCTCTCATCAGGCTAATTAATTAACGGCAATTAATGAGGTTAATTGGGCATTTGCCCGAACGCTAGGGGGCGCAGCTGTCGATTTGTCAATTGCTTTGTGAACTCATCACACGATTGTTTGTTTTGTGCTCCGATGATCACAAAGTCAACACGGGATCAGCAGGTGTCGAGCGATAAGTAAAGCAAACACTTAACGGCTTGTTTACCTCCAATATTTGAACAGTAAATTAGCAGCATGTAAACGAGCCTAATCAAACATTACTCAACGAATGCCATTCAGGTAGTGACATTTAACGAATAAATAACGAAAAAAATGGGATGGAATAGAATGGCTGGTTGCACCAACTTAAAGAGACGTTAAATATTGATGTTTACAAACTGATGTTGAAGAGTTTAATCTCCCAATAAGAGCTTTGAGGAGCATTGTGCACACGGAGCATGAAATCACATTAAGCTCAATTAATCAGATGTTAACTCTGTAATAAGCAATACATGACTGTCAAACATTGATGAGCAAAGCTGTAGTTTTAATCTCGGATTAGGCTAACAGAAGCAATGTGCACATGAGAACATTAACAAACCGTTAAACATTGATGAAGTTTAATCATGATTAAGGCTAGTTTTAATCTCCCATTAGGCTAACAGTTGCATTGTGTGCACGAGAACATTAACAAGCCGTTAAACCCTGATTAAGTTTAATCTTGACTAAACCAATTTTTAATCCCCCATTGAACTAACAGGAGCATTGTGCACACGAAAACATTAACCAGTCGTTAACTCTAACAATCATCAAGTTGCACCGATGTGAGCATTAACCAACCGTTAAACATTAATGAAGTTTAATCATGGTTAAGCCTATAGTTTCAATCTCCCATTAGGTTAACAGGTGCATTGTGCACTTGAAATCATTAATCAACTGTTAAACAACCAGTTGAGTCTGGTTTTAATCTCCCATTAAGCTAACAGTTGCATTGTGCACACAAGAACATTAACCAGCCGTTAACTCTAACAAGCATCAAGCTGCACCAATGTGAGCATTAACCAGCCCTTAAACATTGACGAAGTTCAATCATGATTATGCCTAGTTTTAATCTCCCATTAGGCTAACAGTTGCATGCATTGTGCACACGAGAGAATTAACCAACTGTTAAACAACCAGTTAAGTCTAGTTTTAATCTCCCATTAGGCTAACAGGGGCATTGTGCACACGAAAACGTTAACCAGTCGTTAACTAACAAGCATCCAGTTGCACCGATGTGAGCATTAACCAGCCCTTAAACATTGATCAAGTATAATCATGATTAAGCCTAGTGTTAATCTCACATTAAGCTAACACGTGCATTGTGCACACGAAAACGTTAACCAGAAGTTAACTCTAACAAGCATCAAGATGCACCAATGTGAGCATTAACCAGCCTTTAAACATTGAAGTTTAATCATGATTAAGGCTACAGTTTTAATCTCACATTAGGCTAACAGTTGCATTGTGCACACGAGAGAATTAACCAACTGTTAAACAACCAGTTAAATCTAGTTTTAATCTCCCATTAAGCTAACAGGGGCAATGTACATACGAGAACATTAACCAGCCGTATAACATTGAAGTTTAACCATGATTAAGGCTGCAGTTTTAATCTCACAGTAGGCTAACAGGGGCATTGTGCACACGAGAACATCAACCAGTCGTTAACTCTAACAAGTCCAGTTGCACCAATGTGAGCATTAACCAGCAATTAAACATTAATCAAGTTTAATCATGATGAAACCTAGTTTTAATCTCCCATTAGGCTAACAGTTGCATTGTGCACACGAGAACATTAACCAGTCGTTAACTCTAACAAGCATCCAGTTGCACCAATGTAAGCTTTAACCAGCCATTAAACATTGACGAAGTTCAATCATGATTAAGCCTCATTTTAATCTCCCATTAGGCTAACAGGGGCATTGTGCACACGAAAACGTTAACCAGCCGTTAACTCTAACAAGCATCCAGTTGCACCAATGTGAGCATTAACAAGCCATTAAACATTGATGTCGAGGTTTAATCATGATTAAGCCTAGTGTCAATCTCCCATTACGCCAACAGTTGCATCGTGCACTCCACCCACCAGTTCATTCTCGTTTTAATCTCCCATTAAGCCTTAACGGAGCATTATGTGCGTCTGCTTTTAACGAATGAAGAAGAAGTTGCAGGTACAAAGTGTCTCCTGTTCGCATCTGGTCAAGTGGTCAGTGGTCAGTGGGTGGTGCAGGCGCCAGTCTCGCCTAAATTTAGGCCTTCGATTGTTCCCCTAAAACAAACGCGGAGAATAATAAGGGGTGGCAGCCACTGGCCACTCGGACTGTCCGCCCACGAGGCAGACAGGACTGACAGCTCGGCATCAACAAAGGGGTCCAGCGAGAAGAAGCTGCCAACTGACCACCTTCGAAAACACCCCCTAAGACACAGCACTCGCCTTAGGGGTTTCAGGGGAAAAGTGACCAGCTGGTGAGTGACCACATCCTTTCAACGTGACGCTAATGCCCCTTGAGGATATCGAGGGGGCCAGGGGGCGCTGACTGACCAGTCCATCACGATGACCACTTGACATCAGCGCGCTTTAAACTCGAGTAACTCGGAAACTACTCAAGTTAGACAAGTCATTCCAACGGGGTTTTGAGCAGCTGTTCACGCTCTGTCGATTGGTCAAAACCGTTTAACTGTAGGTCCAACGATGCTCGAGATATGCCCCTTAAATCAAAATTTTAAACATTTCTTGGGCATTCTGATTGGAGTAACTCGGAAACTGCTCAAGTTAGACAACACATTGCAATCGGGATTTTGAGCAGCTGTTCACGCTCTGTCGATCGGTCAAAACCGTTCGATTGTATGTCAAACGATGCTCGAGTTATGCCCCTTAAGTCAAAATTTTAAGCATTTCTTGGGCAATTTCATTGGAGTAACTCGGAAACTATTTAAGATAGACAACACATTCCAATTGGGATTTAGAGCAGTTTTTCACGCTCTGTCGATCGGTCAAAACCGCTCGATTGTAGGTCGAACGATGCTCGAGTTATGAGGAAAAACCCTAAACCCCCTAAACATTACTTGCAAACCGATAAAAGCAGCACGAGCAGCTTGCTCCAAGATGTATCGTAAACTACTTGAGATGGTTAGATGCGATAAAACGAGTGTCGTTTCCAGTTCGTCCCCGAAGAAATGTCCCCAAAGAAAGTTGAGCTGACGAATTCCACGAAAGTTTAGAGCACATTTAAAACTTATATAACTCGTAAACTACTTAAGATAGACGAGTCATTCCAATTAGGTTTTTGCTCAGTTTTCAACGCTCTGTCGATCGGTGCAAACCGTTCGATCGTAGGTGGAACGATGCTCGAGTTACGCGCGAAACCCCTAAGGGCCCCTAAGCGCTCCGAAGTGTGAGTGCTGCGCCCAAAGCCTTAGGGTCTTCCGCCGAGTGTCCGTCCAGACTGTGGCGTCGTGTCCTCAGCCTGCCCTTTCCCCCCTGGGACGCAGCGCCTTATTAGGAACAAAGGGGCTGCTTGTGGCCGTCACTTAGGGGCCCCAAAACGCATTAAACTCAGCGCCCTCTGCTCAGTCGGAAACAATACGAGTCGCCAAATCGGTCAACTCGAAATAATCCGGAGTGACCAGTGTCCATCCAGCTTAAAACTGAGCATGGCGGACGTTTAGGGGCGGCGTTAGGGGGCGCTGCTGTCGTTTTACTTCTTGGCGGAGAATGCCAGGCCACGCCCACTTTATAGGCTTTTCTGGGCACGCTTCTCGGGAGGACTTCCGGTTTGCCGTCGAGGTGTTTTTGTGTTCCAAAGCGTGGCTTCCGGTCCATTATTGCGTTGCGTCGTGCCCAGCCAAGCTGCGAGCCCTTTCGTGACACCTTTTCGAACACTTCTTTCCTTTCTTGATTCTCATTCAGAAGTGATGGCGAATGTTAAGGGGTTTTGTTTTGGAATGTTCTGGGTTAGTGATTCTGGATAATGTTTTGAAATTATTTGAAACGTTCTGAATGATGTTCTGGAAGTGGAAATGTATGAAACGTTCTGGATGATGTTCTATGACTTTTGAAAACGTTTTGGATATTGTTCGGAAAATTGTGAAACGTTTTGGATGTTCTAGAAATTCATGAAACGTTTTGGATGATGTTCTAGAAATTCATGAAACGTTCTGAATGATGTTCTAGAAATTCATGAAGCGTTTTGAATTACATGTATGTTATAGAAATTCAGGAAAAGTTCTGAATGATGTTCTAGAAATTCATGAAGCGTTTTGAATTACATGTATGTTCTAGAAATTCAGGAAAAGTTCTGAATGATGTTCTAGAAATTCATGAAGCGTTTTGAATTACATGTATGTTCTAGAAATTCAGGAAAAGTTCTGAATGATGTTCTAGAAATTTAGGAAAAGTTCTGAATGATGTTCTAGAAATTCATGAAAAGTCCTGAATGATGTTCTAGAAATGTATGGAACGTTTTGAATGATGTTCTAGAAATGTATGGAACGTTTTGAATGATGTTCTAGAAATGTATGGAACGTTTTGAATGATGTTCTAGAAATGTATGAAACGTTCTGGTTGATGTTCTAGAAATTCATGAAAAGTTCTGAATGATGTTCTAGAAATTCATGAAGCGTTTTGAATTATGTTCTAGAAATTCAGGAAAAGTTCTGAATAATGTTCTGGAAATGTTTGAAACGTTCTGGATGATGTTGTAGCATTTTTTGAATCATTCCTGATGTTTTCGAATCTGTTATTGGTGCAACAGTGATGACGTCACTGAGGAGGATCTTGTGCCGTCTGACGTCATCCCACGCGCGGGGCGAGGGTCGTTCGACCAATGCAGGCACGCTTTAAAATCGAATGAAAAAATTTGAAAAATTTCGTTTTGCACTGCGGCCTATCAAGCGCAACGGGCCGTTGAAAGTAAAGCTCCCAACTTTGGTCATGGTGTAACTCAGTAATAGAGCGTGTTAGGGGGAAGTGGGGTTAGGGGGGCGTAAGGGGCTCCCCCTAGGGTACCAGGCTCCATGTTAAAGCGTGTCATTCCAGCATCCACCCACGCTAGCGGTTCCCACTCACTCTCGGTTGGGAATTTGTGGATGACCCCTGGGGGAGGTCATGGGGTTCATTCCAACTGTGTCCTGTCATGCTAAGTCACTGCCTAAAAGCAACGCTGACGTCATTTCCCGTTGACCCCTGCAAGTTCGATGATGGGGGAGGATTGAATTTATAATTGAAAATTCATTCATTGAATTTTTTCCATATTTATTGAAATTATTTTCATTCTCCTCATTTTTGCAAAATTATTTCCATACTTTTTTGCAAAAGTATTTACATACTTTTGTGCAAAATTATTTGCATACTTTTGCGCAAAATTATTTCCATACTTTTGTGCAAAATTATTTCCATACTTTACTGCTGAATAAGTTCCACACTTGTGTTCAAAATTACTTGCATACTTTTGTGCAAAACTATTTGCATACTTTTGTGCAAAATTATTTTCATACTTTTCTGAAGAATAATTTCCGTACTTTTGTGCAAATTTATTTGCATACTTTTGTGCAGAATTATTTGCATACTTTTGTGCAAAATTATTTTCATACTTTTCTTCAGAATAATTTCCGTACTTTTGTGCAAAATTATTTTCATACTTTTCTGCAGAATAATTTCCGTACATTTGTGCAAAATTATTTCCATACTTTTTTGTCTGAAAAAATTATGATTCTTTTCATACATTTTTGCAAAATTATTGCCATATTTTTTTGCAGAATATTTCCCTACATTTTTCGAAATTATTTCCATACGTTTTCCATGAAATTTAAAATTTTTATGTGCATTTTCCACTTCATTCCATTTTTTAAAAAAATACTTTCAGTGCTTATTTTTTATTTCTATCTCTTTTTTTGTAAATATCACCACAACTTCTTAAGTTGAACAATTTAAAATTCTTTCCATCCTATGTACGTTTTCAAAAAATTGAATACGTATATTTTGTAATATTTTGAATACGTTTCATGTATCTCAAGTAGTTTCCGATTTCAAATTGTTATTTTCTGGGAAAATTTTGGGAAAAACATTTGACGAGCATAATTCATATAATTATTATATTACTGTACACAATAACACGAGTCATTATTTGTTATAATTCGGTGAAAATTATTTTTAAAAGTGGATTAGAAAGTCAAGTACGTTTGTGCTGGGCACCAAAAACATTGAAAATTTTTTGGCCAAAAAACAACGGAAAATTAATTAGTTTCAGGCGCTGGTTTTGGAGATTTGAGATCGAAACCGTAAATTTCAAGCCTGTGGGGCAACGGGGTTACAACACACCACTGCCAATGCATTTTTTGCAAGTTAAATCGCCAAGGAGAAAACGAAAAAATGTGTCCAGAGGAGAAAGTGCCGAAATTTCCGTTCCAGTGAATCGAGGACAGGACAAGTCATGTCTGAGTACGGCACACAAGGCAACTAACTGCAAAAAAATTAGAAAAATTAGCGGATCATGAGAAATGCACTCGAGGGGGGCCAAAATCACCAGGGAATGAAGAAAAAAAATCACGTTTCGCTAAAAATCGCATCGGAAATTTGGGAAAACGAAAAAAGTTGTGTGAAAGTATATTTTGCAAATCTGTGTCAATTTCGCCGCTGTGTCAATACTCGATTTTGAATTATTTCGTCTATTCCAAATTAGGTAAATTTAAAAAGTTTGAAAATGCTTAGAAAAAAATCGTAAATGATTTTTATTTTAAAAATGAGAATTAATTGTTTTAACGACGGTAATGGAATTGATTTGAAAATGCAAAATGAATAAATAAATTAATACAATTTTACATGGAAGCTTTTTCTAAAAATGCATCCTATAGAATTAAGAAATTAAGTGCAAAAATAGTTTAAAAATAATCATGGAAGCAGCCTATGGAAATCTAAAATTAATATTATTTTTTTTAAACCTTGAAATGCAAACATCAATAAGTAAGAGAATATTATTTACAGAACAGCGTAATGATAAATATTAATTCGATATAATTCGATAAATAAGTATAAAAATATTTTGAAAACAAATTGGAAGTCGGATTGACATAAAAATAATTGAGAAAAACATTGAAATATTTCAAATAACAAGCATGGATAAAAATGTTGATAATGAAATAATTTGCAAATTATTTCATTATCTAAGAAAAAAATTGGAATTAATATAATAATAACTACAGAAATATTAAAAATAAAAAATATTATTTATAAGCAAGCAATCGAAATTAAACTGGTCCCAAATTCGTCTTTTATTTTCATATTTTCCGACAAACTCAACAAATAATTTATGTTTTTCTTGGCTATATTGCCAAATATTTTGCCACATGTATATCTTTTGTGAATTTTCACCCAAATTACAACTTCATTTCCTTTTCCTAAATCACCATCTTGCTTTCTATATTTTCCTCAATTCATGTTTTTCACTAAACATATTTTTCATTAAACATGTTTTTCACTAAACATATTTTTCACTAAAAATGTTCTTCAGTTTTAAGGGTAAATTTTACATTAAAAATTATAAGACTTTAATACTAATAGATATCGAGTGTGGGGATGGCATAAGATTAATTTAATATTATTTTTATTGATTTGCTGGTGTTAAATCCTTACTTAGTTTTAAAATATGAGTAATTATATTAAAACACGATTGCATATAAGATTTTATATTAATTGATTATTCATAGTAGGTGGGTTTATTAAAGTAATTTTAGTCAATTTCCTTAAAATTTCAACACGTTGTAAACCTTGTCATAATTTATGTTAAAAATTTTACGATTCAGTTTTAAGACATTTTCCCACATTTTGCTCAGCTTGCACATTAATTCAATTCAACTCAATTCAATTCAACTGAATTCAACACAACTTTTTAATTTTCAAAAAAATCAATTTTTTTAAATTACGATCCACTGTTTTAACACATTTTCCCACATTTTGCTCAGCTTGCACATCGATTCAATTCAACTCAATTCAACTCAGAAATCAGCACCAAATCGACAAGTCAATTAACCTTGGCCAAGGAATCGAAATTAAAACCAAAATTGAACGAGTGGCTCCACAGGCAGCTCCCAATGACCCCTGGAAAAAAGCATTTAAATTTGCAGAAAATGCAGCAAATCCCTCGTCCTATTTGTGACCTGGTGCGTGTTGTCACATTTCTGGCAAAGAACAAAAGACGTCAAAAACAATATGCTCAACTTTTCCCTCAATTAAGCCCAGCAAATGACACGTAGAGTATGTCAGTAAGTCACATTCAGCCGATTGTGACAAAGTGCAACAAAAGTGGCAAAAACGTCGGCCATTGTGTTGTCGGACACTGGAGGGGGGTGAGGGTGGGGGTGGGGGGTCTCACACGCGCCCTCCAAAGTTTCTCCGAAACAAAAAAAAACACAAAACAAAAAAAAAAAAAAAAAAAAAAAAACTGAAACAAAAACAAAAGTACGTAGGAAGGTGTGAAATGTCATGAAGAAAAGGCCCCCATCAGCCACCACAATGGCATAAAAACCCTGGTAAAGCGGCCGGAAACGCCGGCCAAGGAGCAGTTCTAGGTGGGTGCACCCATTGAGGACGACCCCGTCTCACCGAGGCGCTTCCGGTGCATTTTTTGCAACTTGAAAACGATTTTTAAGCTGAAAAAATCGTCCTGTTTTCACGGTTTTTCAGCTTCAGCATTCGTCATAATCCCATTTTTTAACAAAACTTGTTCTTCGAGATAAAATGCTCGAAAATTTCCCTAATTTTCACCAAATTTCACTTTTATATCAATTTTTGCGTCCTAACCAAGCAAGTTAGGAAATGGGAGCTATGAAGTTAGGAGGAATTGAAGCACGTGCAGCGTGCAATGCGCGTGCAGCGGAACAACGCAGAGTGGCACCCGGCTGCCCACTGGCGGCGCGAGCACGTGCGGAGCTTTTCGCCGGAAACCAATGCGCGTCAGGTGCCGTGCTGCGGGCAACAGCTTAATGTGCAAATCGATATATAAATGTAATTTGGCTGAAATTTTTTAAGTTTTTGGGTTCCACACTAATGTTAGGGCAAATTTAAAGAAATACATACACGAATGTGCACTTACTAACGCAAATGGCGACCGGAAGTGTGCCCGGAAGTGCTGTATGCAGAGCCCCTAACGGCCATTGTTCAAACTAGGTTCAGTTTTAGTTATGGTTTATAAATCTCATCAGGTGATTCCTCGCATAACTTATAACTTTCACCCCTTAATTCCACCCACCCCTAACCCTCTCCTAAAGCACATCCTGTTAAATTCATTCAAGCATTTTCAACTCTGTACTTCGTGTTTGGTTGTTTTTTTGTGAGTTATTGCCTTTGTTGTCGTTGTTTTTCAAACAGGCTTTTGTGGGCTGCTTTTCAAAAGATCTATCATGAGGCTGGCTTTTTTTCTCTGTTCATCATCGATAAGTTTTGGCAAATTTATGAGTTTTTTCACCAAATAAAATGGAAAAAATGATGAAAACATGAGGAAAAAACCAGCGAAAAATGATGAAAGCAGAAAATAACGAGGATTTTGCAAATCCGAGGGAATGGTTTTGTGCCCATGGTTTGGTGCACAGATATTGTATGTCCACTTTTCCAAGAATTTTTATGTTTTTATATACGTATCGATGGTATAGTGCACAGACACTGCATGTCCACTTTTTCAAACATTTTTTATGTTTGCATTCATGGTTTTATATATCGAGGACTTAGTACACAGACATTGCATGTCCACTTTTTCAAGAATTTTTTTACGTTTTTATATACATATACGTATCCATGGTTTAGTGTACAGACATTGCATGTCCACTTTTCCAAGCATTTACATTGTATGTTTCCATGCATGGTTTTTATATCGATGGCTTAGTGCACAGACATTGCATGTCCACTTTTTCAAGAATTTTTTTACGTTTTTATATACATGTACGTATCCATGGTTTAGTGCACAGACATTGCATGTCCACTTTTCCAAGCATTTACATTGTATGTTTGCAGCTGTATGTTTGCATACAAGGTTTTATATATCGATGGCTTAGTACACAGACATTGCATGTCCACTTTTTCAAACATTTTTTATATGTTTGCATAAATGGTTTTATATATCAATGGCTTAGTGCACAGACATTGCATGTCCACTTTCTCGCTGATTACAGTTATAGGGGAATAATTTTCTACAATGGTTTTGTATCGATGGCTTAGTGCACTGACATTGTATGTCCACTTTTTCAAGATTTTTCAATGCGAGTTTGTAGTTATGTTTACAGTTCTAAAGGAACAGTTTTCTGTAACTGTTTTCTATATGGATGGCTTGATGCACAGGCATTGCATGTCCACTTTTCTTGCTGTTTACAGTTCTAGGGGAAATTGGAATGGTTTACTGAAATGATTTCACATATCGATTGTTTAGGGCACAGACATTGTATGTCGATTACGGCTCTAGGTGAATAGTTTTCTTAAATGCTTTCCTACATCGATGGTTTAATGCGTGGACATTGTATGTCCACGTTGCTGCTCTTTTCAGTTCTTGGGGAGTAGTTTTCTAAAAATGTTTTCATGTGTCGATGGTTTAGTGCACAGGCATTGCATGTCCATTACTGCCATCGGTTTTTCTGTGGACTCAGTTGAGTTCTTATAATTTCATCATAACATGTTTTGATGAGATTTCATTGCTTTAAATAAAACTCACACTTTGTGTAGTCGTGCGGACTTCTAATGCTCAAATATCGTCATGTAGCTACTAAATACTTGACTTCCGCCTGTTTCTATGCAGATGTTAATTTTTCTAAAATTCAAAAAAATTGCTTGTTTTTTGAAACATAAAATGCCGTTCCCTCGTCTAAATATTTCATTTTCGTTTCGTCCAAACTGCTCGGCTTGTTTTCGAAAACAGGTTAGTTTTTCCAGTTTTCGCTTTTTTTCATAATTATTTCAATTTTTTTTCTAATTTCGTGGCTAGTTTTGCGTGTCTGCGATGGAGGCACGCACTTTCTCACTCATCCCGCCACGAAACAAAAATGTAAAACAATGTGAGTAGGAAACGTGTTTTCCCGCACTGACAAGGTCATGTGACCGCTGGCCACGCCCTCTTGTCAGGAGTATGTCAAGTGCCAATTGGCGTCATGGTCAGTCCTGGCAAAATGACAACCATCTCCACCCCCTTGAGCTTCCCCTAAAAAACTCGATTCACTTTAAATGGCACGCAAAATACTTTCTGCATTTTCCTTATAAATCACTAATGGTTGCTAGTTAAGCTAATCGCCAATTAAAGTAACGTTTAATCAGCTGTTTACATGGGAATACAGCTCTGCAGCCAAAATACCAAATTGGTAGGTAATAAAACACCTACCGAAATGCCATATTTTAGGTCAGTGACGTCATTTTAGGTCATTTTTGTCAATCATGATGGTATGACCTGTCAAAAACTATTAAAGCTGCCATATTCTAATGTGAAATTTACGTGTAAATATGACTGGAGTTGTCATTTGACTCAATTTTTAAGGTTGAATGACGTCATAGTTTTTTGATGTCAGTGTTTGTTTTTCATCGCTTAGCTTTGTCATGATGTCTGCATTTTCCTTATAAATTACTAATGGTGGCTCGTTTAGCTAATCGCCAATTAAAGCAACGTTTAATCAGCTGTTTACATGGGAATACAGCTCTGCAGCCAAAATACCAAATTGGTAGGTACTAAAACACCTACCAAAATGCCATATTTTAGGTCAGTGACGTCATTTTAGGTCATTTTTGTCATATGTCGTCAGTCATGATGGTATAACCTGTCAAAAACTGTTAAAGTTGCCATATTTTAATGTGAAATTTACGTGTAAATATGACTGGACATGATAGTGAGTTGTCATTTGACTCAATTTTTAAGGTTTTATGGCGTCATAAGAAGTTTTATGATGTCAGTGTTTGTTTTTCATCGCTTAGCTTTGTCATGATAGAGAATTATGACGTCATTTTCAACCATGATGCTCATTGGTGCTCACTGAAAAGCGGGTTGTTGCTTAGCAGCGCCCTCTGTGGTGGGCGGTCATCGCTCGTTATTGCGTTTTAATAATTGTGGGGTGCGCGCCAATTCCCCCTCGGATGGCCCCCTTAGGCTCAGGCCTAAATTCATAGCGAACTAATAAGGGGGTGTAAAAGCAAGGGCCCTCGTTGGCTTGAGGCCTCCGCCACCAGAGTGGCGCCAGCGCTCCTTTTTGAAGTGACCGACTGGGACAACAATGAGGAAGCGCTGCATGGTCGCCCATGGACCTCCAGTCACAACCCTTTGCCGGACACCCAAAAATCCCGTGAAATTCCCCTGAAAAATTCGGTCAAAAATTGAAAATTTGTCCTCGTCCACTGGCGCCTCCACTGGGTGGCGCTGACAGCCTGACATCTGCGCCTGCGCACTGGTCACCTGAGACCTTGCACGTGCTTGGCTCGTGCGAGATTTAAAAATTCGAAGAGCGGCACGTGGCCAACTGCACATTAGAATTTTTCAAATTTTTTCTGAATTCTAGTTGCTCGAAACGCTTCACAGATGGCGCTGGGAGCATGGAGTGAGAAGCCCATTGCAATTACACTGCCAATGCGCCATCTAATGCTAATTGGGCTGTGCAAAATGCTTCATAGGTGGCGTTGGGAGCATGGGGTGTGAAGTCCGTTAACATTGTGCAGTCAATGCGAATCTCTAGGCGCCATCTTTGATTCGAAGTTACTAAAATTAGGCTTGGCCATCCTAAATCACTGCTTAAGACAATCCGTTTTAACAAAAATTAACCAGGGAAAAACTCATGCAAAAACGCCTATTTCTGGAATCCATTTTGCATTGTTTAAATGTGAATTTTGTCAATTGAGACTAAATATTGAAAACTAAAAAATATGACAGTTACAAAATGGATTTGAAAAAGGCGTTTTTGCATCTTCACGAAATCCATGTTGAAGCTTTTGCATTGTTTGTTTCGTTAAAATGAATTCATTCACGTTAATAGTCAATGTATTAAACGGTTTTATAAACAGATTGGCCTTGGCAGAAGTAACAACTCAAGAAAAAGCAAGTTATGCCCTGGAGATCAAACCGTTCTACAAACTTTGCAGAACTTTGTGAAACAAATTTTGTAGTTGTAATTTATTCGAGGAATTTCACCATAAATTGCCGTCATTTTCATAAAAAATTGACATCATAACAATTCGACGTCATATGACGTCACTTTTACAGCATTTTTACCCAACATATTACGTCAGATTGAATGAAAAATGACGTCACTTTTACAGCATTTTAACCCAACATATTACGTCAGATTGAATGAAAAATGACGTCATAGCAGTTCGACGTCATGTCATGGACAGTATGTCGTCACTTTTACAGCATTTTTACCCAAAATATTGCGTCAAATTGCATGAAGAATGACGTCATCTAGTCGATTCGTGAACTTAAGTTCGATTTCAAGTAGTTTCCGAGATAATGCATTCCGCAGCTTTGAGTGGCGTGCAGGCCACGGCTGCTAATCGTCGATTATGACATTATTACTAACCCTCTGCGGTTGCCAATTGCATTCTAAACACTGGCACTTTGTTTTTTGCCCTTCAAGGTGGACATGTGTGCGGCAAACACCTCCCATTCAGCCTTCTTGCACTTTTTAACATGACGAAAGCCCAGATGAATATTCAGCTCACATTCGGGAATACGAAACAGCATCGCATGAATGAACGAAAATCAGACACGTCCTCCTCCTACTCCATGCTTTATGTTCCAGCGTTTTCACCTTTTTGCCTTTTCTGGTTGCCCGTTTTAGGCTAATCCTTTTCCTCGGTTTATTATCCTCGTGGCGTGACGTCACCGCGCTTTTTCATCTTTTTATATCGTCCGAGAATAGCGCCATGGGGAAAGCCCAAGGTCGCCGCGTGGGGGTGTCTTATCAAAATTAAAGAAAAAAAAAAAAAAAAAAAAAATCGGCTCCAGCCGGTTTCGAACCTGGGAACCACCGACCGCTCAGCGGCACGTGAGGCGAGCGCGCGTGAATCGGTCACGTGCGCACGTGAGTTGTTTCCGGCCACGTGGTGCATTGTGGGGTGCATGTGCGGCATGTGCACATTTTTGAAAAATCTTTCAATGCATATATTATGCAGGAAATTAAATTTTTTTTACGTAATAAATATGTAGTAAAAATATTTTTAGAAATTTGCAAATGCCGCCATCTTAAATTACCTATGAAACATTTAAGGGTTGTAGAAAGTTGCATTTATTATTGAAGTTATTTTGGAAATTTGGCGATTTTTAGCACACATATTGCATTTTTTGAGGATTTTGCAGTGTTGCTAAAATCATAAAAAAATTCAGCTGCAAAATAGGCGAAATTCCCTATTTAAATTTGTCAAATAGAGATTTGCAAAATTTGCGGTTTTGCAAAAATCTCCTAAAAAGTCAAGATGACAATAAAAATAGCAAACCTTGCAAAATAATTTTAATAATAAGTAAAAATGCCACGTTCTACAATACTCAAATTCTTCCAGATAAAGCAAAATTTGCTAATTATTTTCGGTAATATTTGCTCAGAATGTCACCTTCTAAATTCCTTAAAAATCCAAGATGGATGCTCTCCAAGTCAAAGTTTGCAACATATTGTCAATAATAAATATTTTCTCAAAATGTCAATTTCGAAATTACTTAAAGAAATCCAAGATGGCTGCGCCTAAATGTGACTTTTTGGGAAATTTTAAGTCGCGTTTGAAAATTGTTCAATTCTTCAATTCAATAAATATTTTCTCACCATGTCAGTCACATGCTAAAATTATCAAAATCCAAGATGGCGGCTTTGAAAGGCTTACATGTTTCAAATTATTGTATCTTTAGGTATTTTATCTTTAGGTTCTTTTGCAAATTGAGCGTTGCAAATTACCCCTGAACAGTTTTCGTGGCACCCTGTAGGGCATTTAAACGAGCGTACAGGGTGCCCCCATATTCCCAGCGGCATGACAACCTCATGCCTTTACTCATGGAGAAAAAACCCACAAATTTGGTAATTTTCGCAGCCATTGAAGGGATGCAAATTGAGTTGGGCAACGCGCTTAGGCTCCTTTACCCCTAATTTGATGTGATGACGAAAAAAACAGCGTAATCCTTTATCAAATTATGCCTGAAATGGAGGGCTTCCCCCTCCAGGTGTCTCTGGCGACACACGCGTAGCCAATCTCTATTAGAAAATAGCCCAAATAGGCCCAATTATTGTGATTACACTCGAAATTAGTGTCAATCTCCAAAGTGGTGCAACAAAAGTCGCGAAAAAAGCATCCCCTCATTTAGTGCGGATGAGAAAATAATGAAGGGAGTGAAGATTTCGCTGTTTTCAATTATGCGAATAAATCACCGACTTAATTAGCAGAGATTGGAGTTGGCTGCACTTCAGATACTAAATTTGGTGCGAATATAGCACGTGTAGATTTTGAACATCAGCGTTCCGAACTTTTTGTGCTTCAAACAGCTCCTTTAAACTTGCAAAAAATGCATTGCCCACCATGCAAATGTTCGCCGCTTCCACCGGGTGACCGTGTTTACCGTAAACACCAGGCTTCTAGAAACGTTCTTTAATAACTCGTTCCAAACACATTCTACGCCGGTTTCAAACTTGCAAAACATGCATTGCCCACCATGTAAATGCATCGCCTCTTAAATCGTTTATTCCGGACGTGCTTGTAGTAATCCTACAGTTCCAGGAACTTGCATCTAGACCTTTTATCGTTCTAGACACACTGGGTTTGCGTGTCCGTGTTCCGAGCACATTCCACGCTAGCGATTCGGGTTTAAACTTGCAAAGAATGCATTGCCCGCAATGGAAATGTGGCGTCGCTGCCATCGCTTTTTCCGAACGCGTTTATTCTAAACACGAACGTGCTAGAAATGTTCCGCTTCGTGGCAGTCGTTCTAGGCACGTCGGGCTTCCGGACGACCGTTCCAAGCACGTTCCAGGCAATCAATTCGCCGCCAGAGGGCGGTTTTAAACCTGCGAAGAATGCATTGACCCCCATGTTAAAAAACGGACCCTCATCGATTTCGGGCTCCGGATTAAAAACTGGGTCCCTGACATGTGTGACATCATTTATTTTAATGTTTGCCGTTATTCCCACCCCCTTTTAGGGGTAAATATTACGGCTACAACGAATAACAACGGTAATAACACAAATAATAACAACGCTCATAATTCGTGCGTCGTTTTGCTGTATGTTATGACTTTTTTTTAAAAAAAAGGGGGATCCCTCGCCCCTCCCCTGAACCTAAGGGTGCCCTAGGGTGCCTGGCAGGGCGTTCCCCGCACTTTCAATCACTGATTTCGAATCCTTTTCGCATTTGCAGTCGCAAATAAAAACACCCTCTCGCAATTTTGCGTGCTCGAATTTCGCCAGATTTGCCCTCTTGGGACCATCCATTATTCACGTTATTTTTCAACATTTTAAATTATTCCTGAAGGCAGCTGCAGCGCCATCTGCAGGCCCGTTTCCAAGGGCGTGACAGGTTGACCAGTTTATATCTTCAACATTTTCATGCATCAATTTAGTTTGGAAAAAATGCATAGTTTTTTTTTTATTTTTTTTTATTTATTTATTTATTTATTTATTTATTTATTGTAGTTTGCCCGAAGTTCCGTAGTGGAACTTGTATGGGCTACAATTTACAAATGTTGGTATTCGATTAATA
>JAQFYZ010000711.1:0-34967 GCA_034695085.1 Cylindroiulus punctatus | reverse complement strand
TCTCATCTGTGCTTACCAGCGCCTCAAATTAATGAAAAGTCTGCCAAATACTCCTGTGCTTGTCCTAATGGTCTGCAAATACTTGAAGATGGACTTACATGCAGCCTTAAACGTGAGTATTATTGTATTTTATTGCATGATTATCATTTCTGCACAACCCATCCCCCAATTTCCACTTGTCAACCAGCATGTTCCATTTTCTGTCAAATTTGCTAGTCTAATGATTGAATTATTTTTCTTACAAGTTTTTTGCTGCTTGAAAAATGTTCCTTACAAGCATTTTTATTTTTGGCATGAATATTGCACGTCAGAGATATTTTCCTAACAGCCATCACCATTAGTTACGAAAGTGTAATCTGCCAATAGCTCTTGCTGAGGATTAGTTCACATAATTTTTTGTTGGACTAGTTCACTTAAACGTAAACAAGTCCATGTACTAGAAACCGATTACAACCACCATGCTTGGAACTTAGGTTTTGCATATAACGATAAATGTTAGAAATATAACTCGTGGATATTTCAAGGTGAAATTTATAAACCTTCTAAAAAAACGAAATTATTGAGAAGCGTCGTTAGTCTTGCTATTGGTCATGCTTTCTGATTAAAATTCCAGTGTGGGGATAATTATTTGAAAATACTTTAAAAGATAAATTAGTTGTTTTTCTCAATAATTTTTCAAAATTATTATTACGAACAATTTATTTATCACCTGAAGTTATTTGATGCTGCGAATTCTATTTCATAACTTTCTTTTACATTTCACAAATCACGTAACTTCACTTTTCATCGAGAACTTTTAAGCACTTGATAACCTACTGCATATCCTTCAAAAGTTCAACACTCAAGTTTTAATATTACTTCGCAGGTGTTGATCCTAGTGGTCGTAGTGGTGATGACATTTGGAATGCAACCCATGACCCCCTAACCCTTAGTTCCTCCTCAGACAATGCTTCCGCTGTTAATTGGCTAAGTAATGTTAACCAAACTGTGGACGATGGTGCTAATTTGGAAGCTAATGTAACCAAAGGTAAATATGTATACTGCGCTTTAAAACAATTGCTTATTAATCTAACAAGTGCATGACGGCATATTGCATGAACTTGAATGATTGCTAAAATGTCAAATCCCTTTATTGTTTAACTATAACAAAACTTAGGTGTTATTTTCTAACGCTTCAGTGTCTGTCGCGAATTTATTCGCAGGCATGCTGGTTAACTGTGTCTTATCCCAATGCGTTAATTTGGGTCTTTTTTGACCATTATTCGAAACGCAAATGGCGGCTTCGAATGCCTTTTGTTTTCCCCCGCGCAAAGGAGCATGGGTAGGGCGAATATTAGTTAACATTCTTGACGCGAGATGGCGTTCGGGCGATTTCAATCTCAAGAGGCAGGAGGTGCGAGTCGTTTTGTTCGCAGTTTCACTTCACTTTCTTTTTCTGCTTTCGAAATCGTCCGACTCGCCATGGAAGGTTCTCTCCTAATTATACTTTCACTCGTCGCACGTAAGTTCTATTTCTCTATAAAAACCTAGAGTATTTACGCTCCCTATATCGAACTGCGTTGGTGTTATATTATGCGTAGTTAGAACACTCCATGCCTCGTGGAATAGAACACTGAAATTGTAATTTTGGGGGTAACTTTCAACGAACGTGCCCCAAGACCTAAACCGTAAATCTAGTTTATCACACAGTTCAGAGCTAAACAGCAGTAACTATGAATGTACGATGTGGATTTTAAGTCCTACATTCGGTGTGTAGTCTATTCTAAAAAATTTCAGCGCTCAAGGCCATGCGTCGATAACATGGGTGACGGCTGGCAAAAAGAAAAAAATGGCATGAGTCACAGTCACTAGCATTTGTTGTTTTGCATTGCTAGTATCAGCCTTCCTCCCTTTGTGAATGTCACTTGTTGATGCAGGTCGAGGTGCTTGAATTTCTAATCCAAATATGGGTTTAGAGCCAAAAGAGAATACTGGTGGCTTCCAAGTTATGTATACATTAGACAAATGTATAATAAGGCGTAATTTAGGTTTAGTGAACTCCCTTTGTTTTCGTCCAAATGGGCAAAGCTTATATAAAGGGGCCGTAAAGATTCTAGCGACAGTGTTTCCTAGTTGACTAGCTGCCCCCTGGGAGGCTCATGGAGTAGCCGCAACTATTCCAGCCACATGAAAATGTTGGTAAAGCTTAATTGTGATTGCAATTCTAAGAAACAAACAAGGATAATGATTCTCTCTGATGAACTTGAAATGTGGCTTGGTTTCCCAGCATAGCTTTGTTTTTGAAATTGTACTGGCTGTGATGGTGTTTCAAATTGCGCAATCATTAAGCTTTCCACTCCAAATCAGATGAGTCAGCTGCGAGTGCGAGTAAACACATGGTAACAGTCGTCGTTTGTGGAAATGTTAAAGCTATTTGAAGTAACCCATTTAATCAGTTTGTTTGATGCCGTCCATTGTTGGTGTGGTGCACACCTGTTTTGGCCTCGTTTGGCAGGCGTGGCAATTTTTGTAACAAATAGCAATTTGTAATTTTTGGAATCCAGTATTATCCATCTTTTATGATAAATGGTAGTTTTGTCATCACTTTGGTAATTTATGAATGAGGACTAATACATGTATGCTGCAGCTCCATATTCTACTGTGGCTCATTAATTGTCTTAAATTCACAGTTCACAAAATCATGATGTGCCTTTGTATGGTTGTAACTATTTTTTATTTGAGGAATTCGAGAGTTTTTAAACTTGAAAAAACTTAAGAAGTGAAGGGAACTTGCACTAGTTGACGTAAGATCTAGCATGATTTTTCAAAAATAATCCTAAGGCCTTCCCCGAAAATAAAACCTAGTTCAGATCGTCGTCCAGACAGGCGAACGTCTTCAGTTCGTCTGTTGTCAACACGAGTGAAACCCAGAAACTAGGCGACAAAAATTTCAATATTCGTGTGGATCATCATTGTACATGTAATTGTCATCAGTTTTGTTGCCACTACTTTTAATTCTAATATTGAATTAACATTTCGTGGATATTGTTGGTTGGGGTAAGGTTAAAGGGTTTGTTTTGGCCCCAGGCAGGATGATTTCCTGAGCTGGAAGACATCATTCGTGAATGTATTCCTGATAGGAGAATTTGATTAGGCATCACTGAAATATGACCTAATGATCAATTTATAGAAAAAAAGAATAAAGACCCAGTCTTATATTCGGGGAAACGCAGTAGTATTGATATTTCGGACAATGCAAAATAAGTGGTCATGTCGAATACCTGATTTTGGGTTTGGTGTAGGAAGTGTTTCCATTGTCTTTACGCAAACTTGACTTATGGTCCAACGCTGTAAAATAATTCTGGACTCTTCAATTGTTTTAAAACGTTGGAGAACATTAGTGGAGAGAATCAACCTTCAAATGCCTGAATAGCAATTTTATTAACACTATATGATTACAATGGGTAAGAATATTATATTCACGTTGAACTTGACTGGCCCATTGTAAAATGCAACTTTAAAAATTAAAGTGTGCTTCTAATACAAGTTTCTATATGAAGGGATAAAATTGATAGTGGTGCAAGTCAATTTTTCTTGTATTGCGAAACATGCATTTTAACCTAAGAACATGGCAACTATTCCAATGTACCTTTCAAATGTTGGCTACCACCTGTCAGCGGTATATAAAAACTTCGACATTCGACTCATTTTCTTACAATACTTCGACATATTGTGATTATTGTCAACAGTTTGTCATCACTTTCACCCCTGATGTAGTGGCACTTGGACTTATGATTTCCGTTCATTTTCAGGTGTGGCGACGACTGAATTTCCAAGCAGTGTTTTACCAACAACAGAATATGAAAACTCCAGTAATAGCAGCCTGTATGGTACTGGCGATAATGAAGCAACTGATGATACTGGAATGATTGCATGGATTGTCATTGGCGTCCTATTGGGAGTGATCATAATATTTTCAGTGGTATAAAACCCTTTTTCCCTAGTTATGTATATTGTTTTAAAACTAATGTCAGATTTCTAATAGTTGTTTTTGTATTACTTATTTTTCTCTTAGATTGGCTTCTTCGTCTACAAGCAGTATGTGCGCCGAAATGTCAAAAGCATGAACTTTGACAATCCCGTATACCGAAAAACGACAGAAGATCAGTTCAGTCTAGAAAAGAATCAGTATCAGCCAGCCAGGTCGTATCCAGCGGTAAGTGAGGATGTACGTATTATCGCTTTTTTTCTTTTATTTTGGATTGAATTTAAGCATGTTTTGCATTTGTTACTTTGCACGCATGAGCTTGGCAAATGTAAAATGCTTTGCTTAAGTACATCTTAGTTCCCCACCTTTACTCTGTTGAATATTTAATGACAGACATACTTTGTCTGGGTAAATAATGGTCTAGTTGGTACTTTTTTAATTGCGGCTAAAGCATGGAAATTGTACAAGTCTTGCTTTGTTTTTCGCTACCTAATCTATCCGAGGTGGTTAGTGTGTAAATAGGGAGTAAGGAGTTTTATGTAATCTTTATGGTCTGATATCA
Organism: Cylindroiulus punctatus; assembly: GCA_034695085.1. Taxonomy (NCBI): domain Eukaryota; kingdom Metazoa; phylum Arthropoda; class Diplopoda; order Julida; family Julidae; genus Cylindroiulus; species Cylindroiulus punctatus. The sequence continues at coordinate 30,438 of JAQFYZ010000711.1, read as the reverse complement.
GTTACAAGCGCTTGGAATTGAGTCCCATTTTCAGTTCTAGATGCTTGGTATTAATATGGGATAAATAAGTGGTACTATGAAGTGGAAAATTGGGAGATTTAAGTAACGTATCATAAGTCAATGTGTGTGCTGTATAAAGTGCACAACAATTGCGTCAATCTACAGATAACGCTAGTTGCGCCATTTTCACTAGTCTTGGTGTATTGCGAGATGGATTTTTATTGTTCTGGGAAGTTTGTTGAAATCGGGCCAACTAATTTAAGGCAGGACATGTAATTGGAAACCTGAATCATAAGTATAGTTCCTTGTAGAGCTAGTCTGTGACTACTTAACTGTTCATCCTTTTACCTTAGTGTAGTTGGGGTTTTGAGACATGGTGTGCGAACAAGGCAATGAGCCAAGTTGCAACCTTCACTGGCATCCCATATAACTGTAGGTGGATATAGGATATTACATTATCCACATGACGTTATGCAAAGCATACAAACATGTACCTGGTTTACCTCCATTAAGTTGACTTTAATAAACAGTCAAGTCAAGCAAGGTAAAGCAGGTTTACATGCATGACTTACTTAGATAAACACAATTCTCCGTATAAACTAGTCAGTTTCAACATTACGGCATTATTGAAAAAAACCATAACTAGGTTATCTAGATGCCAATTTCACCGACCACAAAAAAGATAATTTTAAAAGGAAAATCCAGACATGTGGGGAAATTAGTTTTTAGTCACTCAGTTTCAGATGAAAAGCTTTGCACGTTTGTTGTTCGTATTTAGTCGCATCGCTTGCTTGATTGTTGCTGGTGATATGGTGCCATTATAATTGTGGTAATATTGATCTTTTAAGATTGTTTCGCTACATATTACTTCCTTTGCGTTGCAGACGTTAGAACCTCTGAACAACCCAGGCACCAACGAGTTTGTATAACAGCCGTCGGATGCTCACACTAAAATCTCACGCTGATATTACAAATGAATGTTGCGCAGAGGAGGAGGAGAATAACATGGCAACATTACCCTCCCACTCTTCTTCTTCTTCTCCATTGCAAAAACCATCGTGTGAATCCTAGTTCATTTACCGGGAATCCCTTCTCCTTGCTAACCCATCCTTGTGTGTGTCCAACGGCTCCACCATAGTGATTGTCGTTGCAAGTGCTCCATAGGGCTTGCGCTTTCTCATAAATTCCTGGCTTTTAATCTGCGGGAGAGTGCGGAGGGTGACGTTTCATGATTTATTGACCGTCCCCCAGACTCGGTTGGGCGCCTTGCGGTCCATCCATTCAAACTCCGGTGACTGCAGCGCCCTGGTTCGCTGCGATGGAAAAACTCATGAAATTCTCTTTCGTTCGCCATCACACCCTTCTCCCATTCCGCAAACGATGGACTTGTATATAGTTTATTTTGATTGGCGTGCTCATTTTTCTCTTTTACATCCCATAACTAACCCCCCTAAAGGTCCCTCCCCCTCTCATTCACACGAGTCAGTTTTTATCCACGAATTCTGAGAGGAATAAGCAGCTTTTCCATTGATCATTTTTTTGGTAGACCACGGATGTACAGATATTTTATATTAAAATTGCTTCCCAATCAATCAGAATCTTCAGCCCGCCCCTTGCAGAAATCCAGAGGCATCATTTACTCGAAGCGTCCCAGCTTTTACACTAAATGACACAGTCATGAATGTGTGGTTGGTTTCGGTCGAACTTTGGTGACATCTGGGTTCTGTGCAGACTGTAGGGGAAAGCTCATTATCGCCAGTTAGGAAAAGACAGATAATTGTTTTTGTTGAATGAGGAATGTCTGGAAATCTTGCCATTGAGACCATTGAAGGTGGCTTATTTTTGATTAGGAGAGACGATATGTCACTGCCTAACATCGAAAATGCATGCTATGCTGGAAACCCATGTCCCGAATAGGTCTTGTTGCCCTTAGCAAAAACTGGTCCGAACATTTTTATGTACATTTCATGTTTTGTTGACCATTTTTGATATTTAAGTACACAGGACCTTCAATTTGACACATGGGTTTCCAGCTTGCCATTCTTTGAACTTCAGTATGCTTAAGATACCGTGAGGAATTCATAGACCATTGAAGACATTTGTGGAATTTTTAATCTCGGACCACCCGATCACTCTTACTAACGTTGATTTGCAATTTGTAATTGGCTGAGATGGTCGGGAAACAACGGGGAAAGGAGACATCAGTTGTAAGATGCTCACTTTGTTTGAGAAGTGCAAATTTTAAATCTTGTTTCGGCTGTTAAATCTGTATTGGAAAATCAAATTTCTTCTTTCCCTTCTTTGTTGGCATTGGTGGCTCAGAGCAAATCGTTTTCTAGTTTTGATTAAAAAGGGTCACTTTTTATACGATGGGTCATGAAATGACCAGTGAACCTAGCGAGTGTTTTTCGTTTTTGTTTTTTTCCACTTAAAAATCACCTTAGAGTGTAGCTTTGATGCCAACTTTGTATATAGACTCTTGTTATATAATACTATTATACAGATATTGTACTAAATGTTGTTCGAGCCTTTCCTATCGTATGCGCGAGTGTGATGCACAGTAAAAGTTGCTGTGCTGTTAAGTCGAGGCAGTAACTCGGTGTGGTAGTTAGCAGCAGCGCCATTAATTGCAGTGTAATTTATAGATAAAGCCCGAATCGAATCATCCCCTTACTTTGCCGACCGAGTTGCAAACTTTGTGTGGAAGAAACGCTCGGGGAGTGGCGATTGCCAGCTCCACTAGGGCCGTACTAGTGTTGTTTGTGGCCTGGCTCTATTATTATTTTCCCAAGTTTTTAAGAAAAAAAATATTTATTACATTTTTTTAAGTCTTTACTTATACTATTAATTAATTGCATCATATTCGGTCAATTCTTTACCTTCCCCTGGTTCTTTTGACATCCTGAAATGCTGGGAAGGGGACAGCTTACTTTTTTTATTTCAGACATATACAATGATTCTAAACAAACGTGTAAAAACTTTTGTGGCCCTCCAGCTTTACATTTTTGTGTAAACTATGTGAACATGTTGGTCACTTGCCTACCTGATAATAAAATTGAAATCACAACATGTTACAGCAGATTTAGTTCAATGGTGTACATGATTAATTTTTTGTGCTGCACGGTTACATCTAGTTAATTACCTCTTTAATTAAGTTTCATGTTAAGTGTATGCAATGACTGAATCTATATTTTGATTTAAGTTAACTGACGATTAGTACATTCAACTTTGGAATTTTCTTACAAAGAATAACGTTAAACTGCGTGACATTCAATTCAACAATGATGGCATTGGTGTCCACCGAATAATTTGGGTTGGTGGATTACACCCCCTACCACATGGTATTCAAGTACTGAATTGAATTGACGAGTTGACATTAAAATACATAAGTCAGTACAGTACGACTTGATAAACAATACTTCGAGATATTAATTATGCTTGTTGAACTAATATACTTGTAATAGCCATTTGAGAACTTGTGCTATACTTCAAACAACAAAATCCTAAGTTCCAATTGTGGTCTTAAAAGAAGATATGGCATGGTACAGTTGCAAAGATGAGACCATTTCAACCTTCAAATGCGTCAGCTTGTGAGTTATCTTCTGCAATTCCATAATGTTTTTTTTATTGTAAATTCAAGATGAAGCATTAACCAATACAATACCAAACACAAAATCATTAATTTCAGTTGAAGACGTTGTGGATAAGGATGTAAGACAGTCGGAGTCCTCGTTTCATAAACACATTTTCGAGCAGCTCTTTTGCTCGCCAACCCATTATTTTGAGGAATCAAGTTGCAACGGGCAAAAATCTTCGCACTTCCAACACCTCGTGAATGGAACGTCGCTTCCTGGGATCCATTATTTTTCGATAATAATGTGGCTGCTAATACTAGAAATTGTATAAATACGTTAGCGAAGAAAAGTTAATTGGAGCGCCGACTGCTGCGGCTGCTGCTCGGGGCAGGTGACGATACTCGCGAGGAGCTACGTGAAGAAGCCTTTTCACTCGCATCCGAATTGTTCTGCAAATTGAATGGTTCGAACAGAATGATGAGCAACGAACGATTTTCCTACCTGGGCAAAAACAACTGCTAACAAGTGTTAAAATACCCCATCCTCAGATTCGTCCTCGTCATCACTCACATACTTCTTGGGAGGCCTACCCTTTCTTCGTCGAGAAGACTTCTCCTGGAAGAATAGAACAGAGGAGGTTGATAAACGTTTGCGTGATACAATCAGTATCGAGTGAAGTTCTGTATTCCTGCAAATGCAAACCTTCTTGGGCGGAGGAGGTGGAACTTCAGGTTTTGCAATTTTTATTTTCACTTTGACGCTCTGTGACTCCTCGTCTTCAGATTCTGCCTCCGGCTCATTTTCTTCCTCTTGGGCTTCCTCTTCTTCGTCTACAAGGATGCCCAAAAAAAGGAAAATCGACACATGTAAACTGCAATGCTATCTGTACTTTTATTCACAATCAGTTGTAAGAACACCAACCTTTTTCTTCCGCTTCACTCTCATCGTCATTGCCGAGGTTCAAGTCGCCATCTTTCTCCAGGCGTTCCCTGGCATTCGTGAAGACAGACTGCAGCACGATGGAATCCTCGTGGATGACGGAATCTTCCATGTTGTACGTTTGCGCGTTTTTGCAGAGCAGCATGAAGTCCTGTTCCAAGTTGTCCAAGTTGCGATACTTGTGATCTTTGATGCGTTGCTGAAATTCGGAAATGGATGAAACAATTGTTAGTTCTGTTGTCTAATCTAAATCAGTTTCACATTGAAATTTAACAAAAACGAGTATCAGATACCTTAATTTTCTTCAGATCAATGGGCTTTTTGATGATCTCGTAGTAATCTGGCAAGTCCCGCTTCGGTGGTAACTGCAAGAATGGCTCGCTCAGCACACGTCCATCACTACAATGAGAGGGAGGCCTTTTTACATTTGGAACGGACAGCACGCCGAATTTCAAACCAATACCTGACGTCTGAAGAAATCACACCTTAAATACCTGTCTTTGTACTTGATCACGATGTCAAGAAGCTTTCTCATCTGCAGCGTGAGCTTGGGTGGATTGGGTGGCACCTTGTCCAGGGGCGGACGACCTCGTTTCTTTCTCGGCTTGACGTCTGGCTCGACGATCTCCACAATTTTACGCTTGCGCGTTGTTTTCTTTTGGCGGCCCTTCAATTCTATTTCATCCAGATTGCCATCTTCTATTGCCTGTACCAGAAGTGTGTGGTGCTCTACTCATTCCAAAGACATTGGAGAAACTGGCAAAGTGGCGCAAATGATACTAACCTTCATCCATTCCCGTTCTGTTAAAGAATCAGAATAGTCTACTTCTTTGCGTTGCCTGGTACCCCTGCCGAACATCTTGTCCTCCTCCTCTTCGCAGGTGAGCCGCTCAACCTAAATCAATTCATGTGAATTTAGCCAGTGTTACTAAACCTTTCCTTCGATCAACCTTGCACTTGCCTCCATGTCATCTTTAGTCAGCCAACAGGGCAGTTCGTCTTCTTCCATTAATCTGGGTTTGCGGTTCTGGTCCCTTGCCTCGTTGCGCCGCCTTTCCAAATCCATCCTCTGGTAAATTTCAAATTCCTCCTCACTTCGAGCTATCATTTGGTTTATCGTCTCGTCATCGGGGACCTCGTTCTCTTCCTGCAAAACGAAACTGTGCATCAGTTAACCTCGCAATAGCTGATGACTGCTGTTTAACTGGTTGAAGTCTGACAATGCACCTCTTCATCAACATCATCCTGCTGAAGAATTGCTTGCAAGAACTGACGTCGTTCCGTTCCTGTAGATTTCTGGTCAAACATACCAGCTTGAATGACCTTCTCATCCATGTTCAACTTATATTTGGCTGCTGCCAAGATGCGCTCCTCGACGGAATTTACAGTCATCAAGCGGAGGACCCGCACTTCATTTTGCTGCCCGATTCGATGAGCACGATCTTGAGCTTGCAAATCCTGTTTAGGAAATGATTGAGACAATTGAAGCGTCAAGTTTCAGAATCGCCACCAGGTCCAACAAAACAAACTTAAGAATAAATCCCGACCTGATGTGGATTCCAGTCACTATCATAAATGACCACTGTGTCAGCTGCTTGCAAATTAAGGCCGAGACCGCCTGCCCTGGTACTCAACAAGAACAGAAAGAAAGTGGATCCAGGCTCATTGAATCGAGCCAACAGCTGGCCACGTTCTTCAGCTTTAGTGGCACCATCCAACCGGAGATACTTGAAGCCCCTCCAATTGAGGAAGTCTTCCAAGATGGTCATGAGTGCAGTCATCTGACAGAAGAGCAGCACGCGATGGTTCTTCGCCTTCAATTTGGGAAGAATGCGGTCAAGAAGCTCAAACTTTCCAGACACCCGATACAAGTCCGGCCTGTGGAAAAAAAATTGTTTCACCATTACAACTCAGTACCCCACAATCAGCAAAGATATGGCGTTTGGCAGGGGGGTCCATCAACCCAATGTATTATGTTGGGCTGAACTAACTCGTTAAAGCCATTCAAAACGCGTTTGTTTCGTACCCTTGAACGACAGAACCGCTTTGTCCAAGGTGGTCACAAAACGCTTCTTCGATGGGCTGGAACATGAATGGGTGATTGCAAATTTTGCGCAACTGCATGATGGTATTCATGAGCGTCTTGGCGCCTCCTTTTCCCTTCTTATCTTTTTCCGAACCATCTGTCAACAGCACGCCCTTAGACTGCATGTGACGATAAAGGAATCTTTGAAGTGCAGACATGTCACATTTCACAACATATTCGACCTAAAAGAAAATAACGTTGATGATTGGTTCATTTTTTCTATTTTGCCTGTAAAGTTGGCACGCAAGATGCACCTTTTCAGGGAGCTGAGATTCCACTTCCTTCTTCAGACGTCGCAGCAAGAACGGACGTAAGACTTTGTGCAAACGTCGAATGATGAGAATGGTTTCCTCCTCGTTGAGCTCGACCTTCTCACCGGTGGTTGCGAACGGGGCGTTGAACCATTGCTCAAAAGTGTTGCAGCACTTGAAAATGCTGGGCAACAAGAAGTTCAGCAATGCCCACAATTCGGGAAGTTTGTTCTAAAATTGCAAATGGTGAGTTTAGAGATGGCACAGATGTAGGATGTAATGACCTAAGAGTGCCTGTCCTGACCTGCAAGGGGGTTCCAGTAAGCAGTAGACGGTGTGGGGCTGTATAATGAGTGTTCAAAACTTGTGTCAGCTTGCAATGGTGGTTCTTCATCCTGTGACCCTCGTCGATAATCATGTACTTCCAGTGAAGCTAAAAACGGCAAAAATGTATGTTACAAATTGTCCTCTTCAGACTCTGGCTAGGATCATGGTGTCGCCATCTTGTTCCTACCTTTGCCAAGAGAGCTTTATCCTTGATAACGTACTCGTACGTGGTTAAAAGTACGTTAAACTTGCCACTACGCAGCTGCGGCTGAATGGCTCGTCGCATGTTCGGCGAACCTTTGTATGAAATGATGATGACGGCCGGGGCCCATTTCTCAAATTCCAAAAGCCAATTCGAAAGGGTCCTGAAATTATTTTATGGCAAACTATTTATTGCACACCCAGTTTACCCGAATACAGCAAATGCTTTTCCACTAAAACGTACGACAATGGCACTATGATGAGGTACGGCCCATTCACTTTCTTCTTCTCCATCAAGTAGGTTATCAAACCAATCGTCTGAATCGTCTTTCCCAGTCCCATTTCGTCCGCCAATATGCCGTTCAAATTGTTGTTGTACAGAGACACGAGCCATTCCAAACCCTTGATCTAAATTCGAGAAAATGCTATAAGACTGCAACTGCTAATTTTGAGCCGAGGTTGCAGACGAATTGTCCTATGTCCAACCTGATATTCCTTCAGCTTGCCGTTGACCATGATGACGGCTTGCTCGAAGACTGCTTCCCGGATGGCATGAGCGATACCATAATAATTAACAAGATTAGCCTTGTATTCATCGTCATAGTCCTGCTGCGCTTTTCTGCAAATGAGGAAACAATTCAGCTTGGAAATGAACTACTTCAACGATGATGGTGGCCTTCAAAAAATCCATCAACTGATAAAATTCTTACGAGAGAACATCAGTTTTCTCCTCGTCAGTTTTAACCACTTCAGGGTCTCTCGTGTAACACGTATCGCCCAACATGCTCATCAATGAAACCTCTTGCTGTGCAGGTTCTTCCTCAGATTCTTCTTCGCTTTCTTCCTCGGAGTCATCCCGTGGAGCAGCTTCATAACTGAAGCAAACATTTTATGTCACTTTTCTATTTTTACTACTCGTGAAGTTCCAATCTAATGACAACAATTATTTACCCCGGATGGAGTTCGAGCCAGGCGTCCAACTGGCTGGCGAGAGGAGCTTCTTTTCCGGTCAATACTTTGCCAGTGGTAATTTCGATGACGTTGACGTGGAGATCACCTGCCTGCAAATTTTCGTCACCGGCCTGCAGCATACATTTTATTTAACAAGAGCTATGGTATGTTCATATGATGAGGTTCCAATCAGTTACTAATATAGGTAAAAATTGACAACAAACCCCAGTTTGTGATGGGTCTTTTTCTCCTTCCCCATCTGCAGGCTTCTTCTTCTGTAATTAAGAATATTATTATTGCGAGTTTATTACAGCGAGTGGTCTTAGTTATTTAAGTTTATACTTAACGAACCTTTTTCTTCTTTTGAGCTTTCAACGTTTTCCTCTGCTCAGCCTTGTGCTGCTTCACCATTTCAGTGAGGTTGTTGATGTACTCGTCGGTCTGCGACAAGAGGAATGCCAAACGCTTGTCTTTCTTCTGATCGATGAGTTTTCTGTAGCCCTCTTCGTCCTCTGCCATCAAACGACGCATACGTTCTTTCTCGATGCGCTCCTGCTCCTTCTTCTGCTCCCGCTCGGTATTGGCGTGATAGGTCAGCATGGCTTTGTTCACTTTGCCGATCTTGCCCGTGACGTTGCGGTGGTACTCCTTGAAATCTTTGCCGTGTTGCAGCACCGCATTCAGATATTCTTGGTGCTTCTGACGTCGTTTACGCTCGGCCTCCATCTTCTGCTGCTTCTCGAGCTTCTCTGTGATGCGCGCTTCACGCAGCGACTGCTTCTTGCTTCGCTTGTAGGCCTTTGGATTCAGCGCTGTCTCGAGCGTAGTTTCTCGTCTGGTGCAAGAGACCACTTCGGCTCTAAGCTATGTGACAAAATTCCAATAGGTTTTTTGTCAAACCAGTTTTGAATATAAGACCATGAAATGCTAGATTTGAGCTTGCAATGACAAACCTGTCTTTGAAAATTCAACAATCTCAATGCCCTAAGCTCGATCGTGGCTTTAGTCCGCAAGTCATCGGGCATATTAGCTGGCAGATTGGAAAGCTCGCATATACGTCCAGCCACGCGAGCGGAAAGCCTGTTTTCTCTCTCTTTCAAAATCTCAATCGGATCGACGCCTTGCGGTTTTGCAATGGGGCTAAACCGAGGTTGGGCTGGCATTCTTGGGGGCTGCTGGGCTGTAATCAGAAAAAAACATCAAAATAGTTCAACCTAAAAAAGTGGAAACCTAAAACTACTCGCGTCTATAATTTCAGCCTTTCAAAATCGATTTTTTTGTAAAAAAAAATAACAACAAAACAAGCTGACCTATTGGAGTCACGGGTGGTGGCGGCATTTGTCCGGGGGGATGTGGCATAGGACCAGCTGGTGGCATGTTATTTTGAGGCGGTGGTACCTGGCCCATAAGAGGGGCTTGATTGGGCGGCTGCCCACCACCAGTCACCGGGGGTCGCATTGAGTGATGCATTGGCGATGGAGCACCTTCATTCAGATAAAAAAATAATTGAATTCAGCAGTTTACAAAGGCGCTGCAACAATGCTTTCTAGGACAATTTCTGACAAACCTTGAGGACGCTGAAAGTTCTGTGTCTGAGCCGAGGTTGTAGGAGTCGTTTGGGGAGGACGCTTGCCTTGGAGGGTCATGCTTATGTTTTCGGGAATGGATTGGTTGCGGGCGAGCAGTCTGTATGCAAAAATCTGAGCTCTAAGTTGATGCAGTTGAGCCGGACTAAAAATGGACTGCTTCTGGGACATGTCATTGATGGGTCCAGTGGGTGGCATTGGCATGTTAGGTGGCGGTCCACTATCCATAGGTCGATTATAACCTAAATAAAGCATGAAATCAAACTTTAAATGATGCCCGGCAAGTTCAGCTAAAAATGTAACTGTCAAAGGTTATGTTGTAGTGCCCTGAGACCAACCTTGATATCCAGAAGGTGGAGGCTGCATGTCCTGCATGGGCTGTCCATGCACTGGTGGACCAAGTTGGGGAGGCCCTTGCACCTGCTGGGGTGGCATTTGGTGGGGATGCTCTTGCATTTGATGCTGCGGAGGCATATGCGGAGACGGAACTGAAGACATGGGTGGCCCTGGAGGGCACTGGCCAGGCATGGGTCCTGTGGGAGGCGTCATTGCTTGCCCGGGTGAAATCTGAGGACTGGGTGCATTATGTGGTGGGCCCATGTTTGGATTTGGGCCTGGACTATGCCCAGGCGATGGCATTGGTCCACCCTGGAGTGGTCCCATGTGATTTGGACTGGGCACCGAACCCATATTTGGGCCCATGTTCGGACTCGGAATGCGCTTGACACGATAAGCCATCGACTTGAGTTGAGAATAGCGTGGATCGTCTTGCATCCCCTTTTCCTCCATGGTGTTCAGCGCCTGCAATCAACGTTCCAACCATAAAACAAAAATGCACAAATGCGTTTTCCCCTTTAACGTACCTCGGTAAACTACAGATTTATTTTAATACAAGGGTGGGCACCTTAAAGGGGAAAATATATTAAATTTGACCTTTCTAGAGAGGATTGAAAATGGCACTACAGTAGAGCTTCGATTATCCGGATGTGTCCTACAAAAATGTAGGTTGATGTGAATGCTGATGTATACATTGCAACACATTAATATGCATTGTTTTTGTCATATATAAATGTACATCCTACTGTTTTCCCCCTTTTCATTGAAATTTACATAAATTCACGCAAACAGGAGTGTTCTTTTAATGGATTTCGATTATCTGTACCACCCCTGGTCTCGAGTAGTCCGGATAATCGAATCTCTACTGTATTAAGTGTTGCGTTTTAAATGTAGCACTATTCAGGAATTTGGAAATTCTTGTGTATCATAAGGTTTTTAGATTTGAACATGTAAAGGGACATAGAAATCCGGTTACATTTGAAAGATACGGTCCCATTGTCAATCCCCTCGTAACTGCTTAATTTAATCTCAAGGTATATTCAAGGAAGCATCTGCACAGGTACCAAATAAGATTACGTTTGAGTCTGTGCTGTAAAAATCGAAATTTGAAAATATATCAGCAAAGTGTCTTATTTGGTTCGAGGGCCATGACGAGGGGAGGGAAGACGAACAGCAGGGCAAGACGAGTAAATTTTAATAGCTGCTCGTGTTATAAATACCACTTGTGTCGCGCTAATAACATCAGGAAGAGATCTCACCATTGAAGTTGTAAGCTAAAATGTACAAAAAGAGAGGCAGAGTTATGCTTCCTCGAACATCCCTTAACATTAAGCTCGACACAGAAGAGAAAAGAGGTGAAAACCCACTCGTTGCAAAGCGTGCAAATTGTCTTGCGGGTAGGGAGGCTGCTGCTGTTGCTGTTGTTGTTGCTGCTGCTGAGGTGGCGGCTGTGGCATCATTTGGGCTCCCATCGGCATTTGGTGTTGTGGAGGAATGTTTGGCGGGAGCTGATGTCTCATCGGTGATGGTGACATCCCCCCATGAGGTGGACCTGGAGGAGGCATCATCGACTCCTCCGGCGGAGGAAGGTTTTTCTTTTTCTACAAACAAGAATGCACGCTTATACTCAAAAAAGGCTGTCAGCTCTTGAATCGCAATATTATACTGTAGTTTACGAAAGCAATTGCAAGCATAACAAGTCTAATCGAAACAAAATCCTGTTTGGTGACCATTTTTTATTTTTATTTTGGTACTGATACATGTACACCTTGTTTAGGCCTACTATATACATACTGTAGATTTAACTATTTTTCCTAATTAATTTTCTATTATTATAAAGCCTCAGTGATTCTTTTAGGGAGACCAAGCTATACCCACTGTCAACATTGTTTCACTGCAGTGATCCACAGTATGTTACAGTGTAGTTCATAGTTGGGAATGGGATTTTTATTTTTGTCAGTTTGTACATGTATTATAGACCGAAATACTGTACATGTACAACATGCTGTAAATGTTCGTGAAGGCAGTCAATCAATTACATGTATATTTATTCCGTGGTTCTGGGAATTTGCACCGGGTACGTCATTCAATGACATCCATGGTGGGTTGAGATCCTAGCTTGGCATTTGGAAAACGTATTTCGTGAATAGCTTTAATACTTAACGTAGCTGTGTTCTAATTAAATTTGTGAATTCGGGATCATTATGAATCGCATTGTTTGGGAAATCAGTAATAAGTAGTGTAGCAACAGCCCAATGAACCGCTTTTACAACTAAAAAGCTAGTCGCCATTTTTCGGCTCTTACAAGGGTTATTTCGGGCTTCAAAGTCCACATTTGATACAGGGAAACACCAGCGGAAAATACGAAAGGTCATCATAAAAATTAGCCAGAGGCACTCTCATTATAGATTAAAGGTCAAAATAGCTCACCTTCATATCGAATTTGCTTAAATTCCTGTCAAACCTCCGCAGGCGAGAAACCAACAAAAGGTTGTTTTATGTTGTCTGTCTTCCAGTGGTGTCACTCAATTGAAAAATGGGCGACTTATTTTCCCTATTAGGTTCTCGAATGATCTATTATGCTTGGAAATATTGTTACCATATTTTGAATTCGTGTTTAAAATTAGTTTAGTTAATCTGGTTATTAGCAAATGTACTGAATAATTACATAGATGTTAAATATTAAAGTTTTCTAGCTCATAATTTTACTAAATCATCCTTGGATATTTGGAAGTGGTTGAGTGGTACCATTTCCCTGAGTAGTGAGTACTATTTATTGATGTGGTAGTAAAGGTCTGGCACGTTATAAAGATGTTTTTACACATTGAATCAATTAAAGGTTAGAAATGAATGGTAAAAACAATTAATGGGTACCACATAGAGGAACCACCACACAGAGCGCCATGGATCGTAATAAACAATCAATAAAAAGAGGTCCGAAAGTGAAGAGTGAGTGTCATGCCCATCTTGTCATATGATAATTTGACCAATTAATTATCCTATGCTGAAACTAAATGTGACGTTCTAAATCATTTTACAGCTTTACCACCGCCGGGAGATTTCATTGTCTTGGGTAAATTCTTCAAAATAATGAACGCATGTTTTTATTTGCAATGACTATCCATTATTGGGTTGATGGTTTGCACCCCCTACCACATATGATACAGCTTTGCTGACACTAGCCGATTGAATTATGCAAGGTTTACTTTTGATAATGTTTATACAGGATCGAAAGCATCCACCAAGTCGACAAGCGTTGAAACTGCTGATGTTAAACTCGGTTCCAGCTCTCACAAATCCCATCCTGGGACAGGGTCAAACGGTGATCGGAAGCGAGATGGGTCTGGGTCGAGCTCCCCATCTGCTCCCTTGTCAAAAAAGCCAAAGTTGGGATCCACTTCTGGAGGAAGCCGTGATGACGGCAAAAAGGAACGCGAGGTTGTTCGGGCTGAAATGTGGGATGCCATCGCCATTGATGGTACGCTGAAAATTTGGTTATCGAATATTTGGATTTGAGGTGAATCCATCAAATGTCAAATGAAATGTCGTTTCAGTTGACCCAGCTAATCTCGTGAATTTGGTGCTTGCTGCTGAGAATGGTTCGGATGATGAAAAAATCGAAAGGATGTTGTGTGGTGCAGTGAAATTGCTGCGCTCGAATAGAGTGAAGCCAGAATCTTCCTTGTATCTTGGTTTGATGTTGTTAGCCAAGACGCGTCCAGTTCTCTTCTGCACAGATCACGTTACTGAGGTATGCATGGAAATTATTTGTTTTATGGGTATGACACACAAATTACTTGATACTGTAACATCTGAAAGGAACAATGTGAGTAAGCTATGTGCACGATGAAACTGTTATTTATGTTGACTTGCTTCGTGCAACTTCTTGATCGTTATCTTGATGGCTAACGTTTTCTGTCAAAGCTCAAAATTCTTAATTTTTGTCAGGCATTCAGCAGCCTCCTGAAAAGGGATTCATCTGTCAACTTCAAGAGTAAAGGAAATTGCTTGGTTCCTGTTCTGGCGAGTAATATCTTATTGGCTGCTTATCAAGATGACAAGAATTGGCCCGATATTTTCGTGAAGGTAATATCAAGGATCGATTGAGACAAGTAACCGGATTTTTTTTTTTTATTGTAACTAAGCTAATTTTACAGCTGTATTTGGATGATGCATTTGGCGACCGTATTTGGGTTGATCACTTTTACTGCAAAGGATTCGTAGACAATGTCTTATCTGCATTCAATACAAAATTGCCATCAAAAAAACTGTTTCCTCCAGAGTTAAATTTCAAGCAAGATGCAGGTAAGCTAACATTAAATTCTCAGAATTAATACTTGGTATCATTAAATTGACTCACAAAACCTAAACATTTACTATTCATACCCTTTTGGGGAAACTGACGCCTTTTACTTTATATGGTAACCAGATATATAATTTATTTTAGCTGCTAGTCCTCCAGCCATGGATGTGGATGACGATACAACAGAGAGCATGAACAGCAATGAGGGAAAGGAAGCAATGGACATCCCAGTTTACTCGAGGTATGTCACCAAAGGTGGCATCAACATCTATCACTAGGCATTACTTACTTCCACATTTTATATACTTTTAATTCAGGTATTCAAGGTCTCAAGAATTGATTGATCAGTACGTCATGGAGATGACTAGGGATCATGTTGCAAGGCGACAACCAATGGACAATGTGTCGTGGAATGTACTAAAAGTTCTTGGAAGCACATGTGGACTAAGTGAAGTTCGATCACTTGTTGCTCAGCGCTTAGAAATGTGGCTGCAAAATCCTAAGGTAATGTACATAGTGTAGTGTATTGTATATACACTTGATGAGGACTGTTAAATTCAACAAGTTTTCTTACTACCTAGTTGACAAAACCAGCGCAAGATCTATTATTAAACGTTTGCATGAATTGCAACTTACATAATCAGCAAGATATTGAGGTTATAAGTCATTTGATTAAAATTAGACTTAAAACAAAGCCCATCATTAATCATTATTTACAGTGCATAAGGTTAGTACGATTGAGCATTGTATTACGTTTGAATGAATAATAAATCCATTCCTGCATTAATGATATCATTGTTATTACTAGGGAGCTGCTTAATCAACACTCAGATAATTTGAGCACAGTTTTGAAGCACATTATTTATAACGAACTTTCTACATCTCGTAATCCAAACAACATGGCTTTACTCGGAGTTATATTTCCTCATGCACCTGAGCAAGCTGCTAAAGTAATTAATTTTTATAAGATGATATTCTTCTAGATAAAATTGTATAACATCCGTTGTTATCCTCTCTCATAGACACTTGCAGAAATATTTCAAGATGTTTTAAATAATCGTGATGATTACCTGCGAGCCGTCAGAGTACTTTTCCGAGAAATAGTGCGTTCGCTTCGTCATGATATGAATTTTACTGCTTTTTGTCTCGGGTTAATGCAGGAACGCAAGGAGGCCTTGTTTAAAGATATGGAGCAGTCTATACGCGTTAGTCTATTACTCTTACTTTTATGAAGCACATCTTTCTGATTGATTGAAATTTGAAATGTTATCTGTTTACATTACCTTATTTTCAAATCGACATTTTTAGGATCGAATGTTTTTAGCCATCACAGATTTGATCACGTTAAGCATCTTTCTTAGCATAACGCCATTGGTTCGGGAAGCTGCTTCTGCGAATGCTCGTGGTGATAAAAGAGGTAGGCTCAACGAATAAACAATTTGAATATTTCAGAAAATGTGGGTCTTTATTTATAATGCCACTGAATTAGATGTTGCTGCGTTACGAAATTTTCAAAAACAAGTCACTGAAATTCAACGAGATGCTGTTTGGTGGCTGCACACTCTTGTACCAAAGGCCTTTAAACCTGCGAAAGCAGAGTTTGTGCACTGGTAAGAAATTGTTTATGATTTAATCACATTTAACGATGTTATAGTTTTAATTAATTTACTTCCATCCAGCTTGCAAAAGATACTATTCATGGAGCAACTTGAGCATTACTGCAATAAAGACAACTGGCCGCAGGAATCTGAACGAATGTTTGTGGAATATAGTTTTCAGATAGCATAATTATTTCATTAATTCATCTAATCTCCTAATTTATCACTTTTAAGAATGTTCTTGAGGTTAGCTTCAGAGGTGCCTGTGCTCGAAGATACTTTAATCCGCATCTTAATCATTGGCTTATCAAAAGAGCATCCGTTGCCTGCTGCTGACGCTTTAGATCTGGTCGACCTCCTTGTTAAAAGGGTCGCGTCGTTATACAGTGAAGGTTAGCATCAATTTGAAATCCATTCAACGGTTATTGGAAGTTGAACATGTATTGCCAATGATTTGCATGATATATTCTAGATTTGCAAGGAATTAAAGTTCAAAGAATAGAACTGTTTAATGCAGTTTTCGATTTGTGCGTGTATCACTATCCGGAAACTATCACTCTTCCAGCTGGGTAAACAACTGCACATTCGTTTTGTTTTTTTATGAAAGACATTGGTTTGCATGCATGTGTCATGAAGGATTTGTTCTTGAACTTTTAAGTTATAAACCTCCTGACCTGGCCATTGCATCTTTATATTGGAAAGCCTGGATCATGCTGTTAATTATCACGGCACACAATCCATCAACGTTTGGAATAACTGCTTGGGAAAACTTTCCTACTCTACGTTGTTTTATGGAGATGTGTATCACAAAGTAAGTCTTATCATTTATTGCCGAAATTTTAGCATTCTGAAATTTCATGGAAGCTTCGATTCCTTAGCCAATTCAGTTTTCCTCCACCAACCATGGGAGAAAAAGCAGATGAAATGAAAGTGAAAGAATTACAAGTAATTATAGTCGAAATTGTACATCAACTGTAGATTACCTCCTAAATAATGAATTTCCTTGACTCGCAGATTTGTCAACTGGAAAAACAAGAGATTTTGGAATTCGAAAACCATTTGGCATCTGCTTCGACGGCAGTTGTAATAAGTGAGAGCAACAGTCTCTTGTTGACTCAACTGACAATGTTGGATCCAAGGTTAGTAAGCTTACGCTTGTTAAAACTTCATTTCTGATTCGAGAAGTCAGTCAGCAAGCTTACGCTTGTTAAAACTTTATTTCTGATTCGAGAAGTCAGTCAGCATTAATTTTGGAAATTGTTTTCTCTTTCGACAGAGGTTTTAGTCGTAGGCCATCTTCACAGATATTGGAACAACTGAAGGTCCTTAACCAGTCACTCAAATTGGGACACCTGCTGTGTCGCTCCAGAAATCCTGACTTTCTCTTGGATATCATTCAACGCCAGGTACACATAGTTCTTACGAGTTCTCCGCGCCTGCTGTTAAAATGCTCTTTCAACAATGAGCCGATACTTTTGATTTTAGGGAGCATCTCAATCCATGCCATGGTTGGCCGATTTGGTCGAATCGAGTGAAGGTGCTTTTGGCATGCTGCCAGTGCAATGCCTTTGTGAATTCCTCCTTAATGAAGAGCCTGCACATTCGAGGCATATGTCTGACGATTCTAAAGAGGAAACGAAGGCTGAAAAAGCGGAACGTGTGAAGCGAAAAGAGGTTGGTTATGAAATTCATACTTTCACCATGCTGTCTGAATTGATTCAGTAAAACAAGACATATTTGGTTATAGAAAGTACGCAAGCAGCAGCAATTGTTGCACCATCTGAGGGGAATGCTGTACAGCAACGCGGCAGACCCGCAGGCGACCTTAGAAGTGCTCGACTATTTCCTTAGACGGCTGAGCTCGCAACAAAGCAATGCGAGACAGCAAGCAGCGAGGGTAAATGAAGATTCTGGCTTTCGTCTTTAATATTGTTATTTTACTGTTATGGGAGTGAAATCTGTAATGGTTAGGGATTGTCGTTGGTGTTAATGCCACCGGTGAAGATGGACGAAGATGACGACGATGACGCAATCATTCCCGACGATGCAGAGTTGGGTCGTGGTCATGCGTGGCTGCTTAAGCACATGCCTCAGTTACCTCACTTTGATGCTGTGCGCTATCAAACGAGTTTAGCTTTACGACAGGTTGGTTTTATCTTTCTTAGCTTATAATTGGGAAGATTTGATGCGCCATGTTCGTTACATGCTCAGTTAAACTTTTTCAGGCTTGTCTAGTTGAATACGATTCAACGGCCATATCTGCATACATTCAGTTTTTATCTGAGCATGCTCCTATGGATCTTCTACAGGATTTGGCTGATCTTTCACTGGTAGATAAAAAATTATATCTGTAATAAATTACATCTGTTGTGTGCTTTAATGTGTTTGTTCTCCTTCCTTCTTCAAATGCACTTCGTAGATCCCTAATTTACTTTATTCTATCACGATCAGGATATTGCTCAGATGATTATAGAGAGAACTACAATCATCAATTATCTGCTACCTTCTGGAAGTGACGGCACTTCTGAGTCAAATGTGATGCAGGCATTTATGTCGATCTTCATGAAATATCTGCGGAAAGCTAGAGAGCCATGCAAAGAAGCGTATTCATGGGTAATGCAATGGATGCCTTCATGTATCACACAGCAAATGTGCTTGTAGTCTCTATCCTATTTTAGAAAAATATTAACGCTGTCTCTTTTTGCAGTCGGAAGCGCAGGATCACATTTTAATTCAGTGGGGTTCCGGGGAAGCGGCGACCATGCATATTTTTGTCGTTCAGGCAATGGTGGTGTTACTTACCTATGGTCAGCCTGCAGTAGGTGGTTAGTTGTTTGTTGATAAGCACGTTTGATATAACCGTATTCACATCCATTTGCTTTTTTGAAATCGTGCTTATTTATATGTAGAGACATCCACGTTCGATGAATTGTTGGAAATTTGGTTTCCTTCGAGAGGCAATCCACCTCAGGCTTTTTTGGTTGATACTTCCGAAGAAGCTCTTCTGTTCCCTGATTGGCTCAAGCTACGCATGATGCGTTCTACCGTAGAAGTCTTGGTGGATGCTGCGTTGAAAGATTTGGATCCTGCCCAGCTGGTTTTGTTCATTCAGTCCTTCGGTCTTCCAATCCAAAGTCTCAGGTGTGCATTGTGCCTTCAACCTGCTTCGTGCGGCAGTTCACATCTGCTGCACTCTCATACTATCCTTTTTACTTCAGCAAACTTTTGAGGGCGTTGGATTTAGCCGTGGAATATAACAGTTACCACGTTGAGCAGGCAGTTGTTGACAAGGATTACATGTCCAAATTGATCGAAGTGCAAAAGCAAAGGGGTGCCCGATATGGCGAACGCTTTTCAGCCTTCCTTGGGATTAGAGACGAGGGATCTGATGACGAGAAAGATGTCCTGCTAATGGATATTGGAATCACCCCGATTCGACACAGGGCTTCACCCATTGTTGTTATTCCACCGCCCACTCCCTTGCCTACTTTTTCCGAGAAAGAGACTGTATCAAAATTGGCACTTTTATTTGGACCCGAAACAAGGAATGTTAACCGCTCCGAGTGTCTTAACGTTCTCCGAAGTCTTCAAAAGGTAGCAAAAGCTTGTGTAATTAGACATAATTCTGCCTTGGTGCTTGATTCTTATTATTTAGACTCATTAATTTCGCTTATCGTCTTCAGCAAATTGCGAGGGAAGCGAGCGTTACGACAATGGAGAAGCCTTTCACTCGTGAGGTCATCACTTTCTTGGCGAGTGTCTTTGATCCTATCGAAGGCCCAAATTTGGTGCAGCGATTGAATAAGAAGCATACCATGTCTTGCCCCTTATTTCGACTGCTGCTGTCATCCTGTGTGAGTGATTTTTATTTTAATAAATTTCGAGGACTTGGTTAATTTATGATATTGAGCCTGTTTGAATAATGCAGGAATTTGAAGAAGCTACTTTCAAATGTTTATAGTGTAAATCTGGGATCATCAGCAACCCGTTTGCATCAAAGTTGAAAGATATCTGCACGCAAATCGTAGCTAGCTCGCCAATGTCAAAATCTCCTCTCATCAAAGTCATCTGTGAAAACAAGCAGCTCTCACTCAAAGCTGCTGTTCAGTCCGAAATCGATCAAAGTATACTCTCCAGTTTGGATAACCTGGATTCTCAAACTGCAATTGATCAGGAATCTATTATTAAGGGCAAGTGGCATATTTATCAAAGCATTCGTATTAACTTTGCAATTTGTTGTTATAGCAGCAGCCATGTGCAATTCTAAATTTCAGTTATTCAAGACACCGTGCAAAAGTGTCCATCCCATATTGAGCAAGTAGTACAAACTTTGGTCCACAAGGCAATGAAAAAGAATCAGTCGAAGAGCATCATAGCTGCACTGACAAGGCTTTTGGTGGACGATGTGCCTAACCGGTAACGTTTGTAAATATATGTAGTGTCTATGCTAATTTTTAAAAGGGTATTCAAATAATTTCATTTTTTCCTTATAGAATTAACAGCAATATCGCGACAAACAGTCTTCTGGTTGATTGGCTCGAGCTTGTAAAGCCAGAAGTGATAAATGCTGTTCCAGAATTGCAGCAATGGCTTTTGTTTCGGCGCCGACAGGATAGCGATGATAAAAATCAAACTGGACTCCCCGTGTGTGGCCCATCCATCTATAAGACCTGCAGACCTTACCTGTTAGCCACGCTAACTCACCAGGCGAACTGGGAGACGCTGCAAAATTGCATTAATTTTCTTTTGTATTCTAAAGATGGAGAAGAAACCATGTTGGCAAGGTTCAGTTATTTCGTATAGTTATTTTCTCGTGTTTAAAGTTATCTGCTTAGATGAACGAATCTTCCATTCTGTATGTTCAATTATTTAGGTACACTCCTGGGGTGGTTCTGGATTTCCTTTGGGCTTGCATTTATATTCCTAAAATCTGGCAAGGAAGAGATAAACATGTTCCCAAGGTTGGCATATGTATTACGTGTAGCTATGAATTGATTTAGAAATTTACCAGAAACTATACACAATCTAAACTGTACAAATTTGATTCTTTATATGGAAAATGAAGCATTACATCGAAGAAAATGTGCTCTGCTTGACCGTCCCCCAAGTGATTCAGGTAGCTCATTACATTCTAATCGAGGCCTACAACTCAAAGGACAGAGACAAAGACACTGGCAAATCGGTGAAAAATACAGCAGTGCGCTTTAATCCAATGGAAACTCGTTTGCCGCTGCTCTTGCACTGCTGTAACTATCAACCAAATGCTCTGAAGAGCTTGGTACTACATCTTCTGGACATCATTGAAAATGAACACCCACGGTACGTTCATCATCTTACTAAAAGAATTTTGTCATGTATCGTTTCTTGGCTGTTCATGCGACTTCATTTTTTCTTCAGAGCAAAGCTGGCGCACGAACTTTTGTTGCACGCTTATCTTCAAATTCCTCTGATTATAAACTACGTCGAGAACGTGGACGTTTTTTTCGAGAATACGGAATGTACACTGAAGACTCCTAGCAAGGTATGTGCCAATGATTTTAAAAGCTAATTAGTCATACAATTTTGCTCCAATATGGTTTCCATTCCTGGTAGTTGGATAGCATGTCCCACACCTTGCTTACTGCTCTTGCGAACACGGACACTGTGCGGGACTGGAAAGATAAAAAACAAGACGTGGATCTGGCATGTCGAAAGCTGGCCTCGACTCATCCGATTTTGATGCTGAGGTGTGAACGAACGTGAATTTTCTTGTACGTTGTAATTCCTTAAAACTTGACTGAACGTCTTTTATCCCTAAATTTTACACAGGCAGTTGCCAATGATCGCCACAGCGCTTCGCGGTCGTGTCCATTTCGAGTTCGTGGTGTTTCGGACACGGCATCACTTGGCGTTTTTCACATGTGTCATGGGCCTACTAGAGTTGCTGCAGCCACATCTGTATAAAGTGGAATACGGCGTGGCGTTGGAGGACGTCTGTGAATCTTACTTCAACATGATAAAAGTATGCTTTTTCCTCTTTATTGTTTTTACACTGAATAGTTGTGTTAAGACAGTTGTCGAAAATGATGTGTCTCTAGTTCATTTGAAAGATAAATCACGAGTAGACCTAACATTTTCTTCCTTAGCTTTATACTGTGGTTCGAAAATTTGCAAGTTGACTGAAATTCCTTTCGTAAACATTTTAGGCCCATGGATTCCAGAATAAAGAGCTGATTGGTTTGATCACTCGCTTTCTGAGCATCCTCTTGGAATTCATGGCTTTCGATGCTCGCAGAGCTGTCCGTTACATCCAGAAGCACGCCCATGTACTTCGGGATTTGTCTCAGCTATACCCCGAACATTCCAGCCTGCGCTCTATCTCGTCGGTCATCTCATTGCCGCGACACGTGTCGCCGTTTGAAGTCCCCTCGTCCGAGGAACCTGCTCCACTCATTTTGTCCTTTTCCTTGCCTCAGCAGCCTCCTGCTTGGACACCTGCTGTGCTGGCACCTATTGTTGCCAGACTGGCAAACCTCGACAGTGTAGAAGGTAAGTCTCAAGAGGGAATCTCTCAAGTGCGAATCTGTTAAATTTTGCGATCGATTTCCTAAAAATCAATCCCATTAAAAACTGACCATCAAATGAATATGAAGTAAATAAGACATGGTATGTTTTAAGCAAACTGAATAATCTCCATTTAAATGGGGATTTTACTTATTTTTTCAAATCTTTTTAAGATGTCATGATTGCCTTGCACGAGCTCGACATGATTTCAAATCGCAAAGTCACGTGCTTACAACATTTCACGGCAAGTACTCATGACTGACGACCAGTCTCTATTTTTATAACTTATGTGGCTCTCCCATACAATCTTTACACGATGGGCTTATAATGTGACATAACCATGTCGTAATTTATGACTTCTTTTGGAAACAGGA
Organism: Cylindroiulus punctatus; assembly: GCA_034695085.1. Taxonomy (NCBI): domain Eukaryota; kingdom Metazoa; phylum Arthropoda; class Diplopoda; order Julida; family Julidae; genus Cylindroiulus; species Cylindroiulus punctatus. Next base: position 7,368 of record JAQFYZ010000711.1, on the reverse strand, counting down.
AGAACTTAAAAAGCTACTTGTCCATCCATCAGAGAGCTGTCGAAATCTAGCTCATAATTTGCTGATGCGGCTCTTAAAGCAAAGACCCAGGTTTGTTGAAGACAAAAAGATAATAATTGAAAGCTTTTGTAATTTTTATTGCAATCATGATTCAATTCTCAAAATACCCTGAAATAGTTCGAAACAAAATCTAATGATATTGCAATAATTAATTAATGAAATTTCAGCTTGTCAAAAGATTTCCTGAGTGCCTTCTTGGCATGCTTGGAAAGTGGCAATTACGATATTGTCATTTCAGCGTTGGATAGGCTGGCTGAATTCGTCTTGCTGTGCCAAGGTGTGCCTTTTTTTCATTAAAGCTAGAATTTACCATAATACTTATGGTCTTCCCGAATTATGTTATTAAGACCTTTTCTTGCTCTAGAACATGCCAGTTTGTTGCTGCAGAGAGTATTCCACTTGAATATGACGACGAACATCAACACTGTGCCGTACATAGGAGAGATCATCATGTTGCTTAATATGCTGTCTGGAAGCTAAGGCCATTGGTGCTAAGTTTATCACTATGTAAGTTATTAAATAAGTTTTACTCAATGGGTTTCAGTAAACTGGGGTAAACTGGCTCCATTAATTTCAAAGAGGAAAAAAATGGTTTCCAGATCCTCGTTGTACAAAATTAGGAAACTTTCCAAAAACTGTCAAACTCAGTCTTTATTCAAAACTTGTATCTTTTTTCCATACAATAAAGACAAGTTAAGTCCTACCAATGGACCAAACACGCTTAACCAAGTGATAATGTAATTACTGCAATTAGAAATAAGAAAGGCTCAAAAAATGCTTGGAGGAAGCCTCATATAAGGAATTACACGATCTCACCTGTAATCGTTGTGCACAGTTGCAAGACTTAATTTCATTACTTCTTCGGTTTTACATGGATGAATGAAAAAATATGGTATCCCCAATAACGGGTGTTCCTGAAAAACGTGTAAAATTAGTCTTTTTGCCTTATTAATGGTATGGTTGCGTAAAAGCATGACCTACCTGTTGAGAAATTGCACCCCAAGCATTACTCCTCAACTCTTCCTGAAATGCATTAGGAACATGTTGCCATACTTCGTCCAGCGTTAACAAACGACCATCTAAAAATGCAGATGTGTTACCATTAACGCCACATAGGCGGTAAAGCTTCGAAATTTTGTCCGTAACAAAGTAATACATGGTGAACCTGTTTTAAACATGTTGAAATACAATACTGGAACATTGTAGCTTTCGCTGTAAACTGCATGGTAAATGCAAGTGATGTCGCTTGAGTCTGCTCCAGAAAGTGTGTGGATGTCATCATCCTGAACAGGGAAAATATTTATTAATTTCGATGCCACTGCCCTGCTCTCATGAGAATCCCCGTATCCATGCGCACTGTTCCATGAGAAAATTTTGTAATGGTAATTTATTTCCATTTTGTAAATGGCACAGTCTTTATTGCCACTATCGGGACTTTTCGATGTCAAAAGGAAATCAGTGGTCATTTTCGTGCTTGGGAAAAAATCATGGCAAGTGCCAATTCTTTCTGTTTTGAATTATGGTGTTAATTCAGAAGTTTGTTGGCAGCCTTGACGGAAAGTTGAGGAATTTGATGCGTGATGATCATCTAGGGATTTTTTTTATCTTTCCATATAAACGTCGTGCTCATTAGCTGCCTTTTCTCCGATTCGCTCGTCACATTCCCCTGGCATGCGATTGTTATACCCATACTTTTCTATAACCTTAACTTTGCCTTGATTTACACCAAGGTGGATCATTATTGACTTTGTTGCTGGGGCAACGGCATTACCTGAGGTTCCTCCACAGCATCCACATCTCCAGCCGTTGCCGAGGCAACAGTACCTTTGTCAGTAAGATGAAGCACGACTCGCTTCTCCAAATAGCAAAACCCGGGCTCCTCCTAAAACAGATTAGACAAGAAAATTCATGCAGTAATGGTGCAGGGGTATATATGGGCGTCTTTATCGATAGACGATGATGAAGACGACTCGTCACCCTTCGCTGTATCGCCGATATTGCACCAATCTTCCCACCAAGTTTGGTGCAATAGCTTTTCAAAGTTTTTAGTGCGTTGTCTTAGGTCAATGCAGTGCTATACTGTAAACTTTGAATTCTGTTTGCAATTGATGTTCAGTTTCATTTTAATTGGTTCTTATGTTTACCAATGCTGGTTTTCATTGAAAGCGGAAATTTCTATACACTGTTACAAATTTGGTAAGCTGTGAAATGATGATTGCTGTGTTCTACTGCATATTATTTCGTAAAACTCATAGGTTTCATTTGAGGAATTATTTAACCAGTAAGCTCCTAAGGCTCGATAAAACATTGCTAATGTGTTTTAACAAGAAAATTGCAACCATAAGAAGTTTCTTTGACGAAAATATAGCGATAGTTAGTTAAACTACCTAGAAATTAATTCCAAGGTGAAATTTTTCATGTAACCCACTTCAGATGAATCATGCAAACGTAAAATGCTTTGGGTTAAGAAAAAATTAAGGATGCGTAAAGTCTAGATCAGACAGAATTTGGGTTAGTTTACTTAGTTATGCCATTTTCTCTTCGTTTCAGCATAATATTATGTACAGTGCACATGTAGCCATTCAGCCGTTTGGCGCGAGCATCATCAATTAGCTGATTTAGTTTGTTTTTCAAATACATGTACATATTTAAGGCGATCTAAAAATTGAGGTCATTACAGTGCAGGTGTGTATGGATACCTACACTGCACATGTAATGCGATTTACACAGCAAAGCGCAAAATCGACCATTTTGTCTATTGAAATACATGTACTGTACATGTAGTCACGTTTCGAAATTGAGAGGCAAATGGCATGATGCAATACATGTTATCTGCCATTATACACCAGTTACGAGCCGTTAATGCATTTTAATAAGCAGCTGGGTTAAAATCAGTTGCATTAGCACTAACGAAGGGGCGTTCAAGTATTACTGGACTTTCAAACATGTCATCATCTGGGGGAAGTGGTCAGTGAAATTATGATACTGTAGTTGGCCGATCAATGATGACATCATTACATGTAGAGGCCGGTGTCTGGAATGGACGACACTTGCCATGGAAGGGGTTCTAAAGACCAGGTGATTATTGGAATTCTCATTTGTCGCGGTTTAATGCCCATTCATACGCAGGTTAAAAATGTTCCCAAAACGATATACAATTACTAAATTGTCAATGTGTGCAAATGTGTGGAATGTGGTCGATCACTGATGGCATCAATATTACATGTAGAGGCCGGTGTCTGGAATGGATGACATTTTGCCATGATTTCTAAACACTGAACAGTAATTATTTGAATTCTCATTTGTAAGTTCATCCCATAACGATAATTACTAAATTGTCAATGTGTGGAATGTGGATAGCGCCAGCTCGTTCTCGACCCAAACTTCGTAGTTTGATAAAACAAATGTTTTTTTTTTTTTTTTGCTCGGAGCACAGCAACCACGTATGGGTCGAGCCGAGTTGCTAAAGCTTCGCTGGTGCGTCTCTCTAGCAGCCACCTAGCCCGTCGCCTATATAGTCAGGCGCTGGGGGTCTGGTGGCGAGGCTATCCCCGTTTTGTGTCTGCGCAAATTCCCTCCCCCACGCGGCGTGCGTGGTCGTCGAACGTTGTTGTCGCTAGCCTCGCGCGCTCGCTTGCTCGTGCCTGGATTCGGGCTCGGGCATTCGGCGAGGCGCGTCCATTGGCCTCGCTGGAGGGGTGGTCGGCAGTTGGCGCTAGTCAGAGGCTGTTTGGCGTTGCCGTGCTATGCGTGCCTAGCGTGTGTGTGTAGTGTGTGTTCGCGGCGGTTTCGGTTCAGCAAGATGGCTATGTTAAGTCGGTCTCGTTCTTTCCTGCTCCGCTTATCGTCTTGAGGAGGGATTTCGCTCGCCACGGACAAAAGTAAGCTGAAAAATCACCCGAATGTTGTTGAAGCGCACGTCGCCCCCGAGCCGTACCGAAAAAGCGCTTTCTCTCTTTGGCTGTTTTTCGACAAAGCCCCCCTTTACCGATGGAAGGATACGCGCTCCGTGATCTAGTTGTTCAGGTGACGGCTAGGCCTAAAACTTACTTCGGCGTTTCGACCCATTCGGACCAGGTTTTTTCGCCTTGCCACGGAGTCGGGTGCGGCGTGCGACTGCATTTGCTACTGCCTTGTTTCCGATTGTGACAATGAAAAAAAGCCTAGCTGAAGCGCGCATTTTTCGACCTGTTCGCTGTTGGGCACGACTGGCCAGGTCCTGCCCGAATTGACCCGCCTCGAGGTAACCTTTGACCCGACTGCGAATTGACCACGAATTTTGGCCACCAATCCCGCGTAAAAGCCCGTCGCTGAAATAAGCCTACTTTCAAATCTGCATTCCGTTTCGAATACCCCCTACTCCCCCCCTTGTTCTAGAACGCTGTCCCTCCGTGCACTTCTTCCAAATTGAAATTGCAATTTATCCACCAAAATTCCACTAGATTTTAGTGCGGCGACTATAGGGCCACCGAAGGATTAACCGCTGTGGAATATTGAAAGCTTTGTGTTGCTCGGAAGACACCGTGCAGAAGTTTTGGGTCGCTTGGAACGACGCCAGTTCCAACGCTTTAAACTTTCATCATTCTCAGCGTGAATTTAGGTAATTTCAGGTATCGGGCCGTTTGAAAACCGCTGCGGTCGAAATTCGCTGGCTGTCAGCCAAGTACGGCTGGGATTTGGGCAAGCCACGGAAACGGGTCACGTTCGGGCCTGGCCAGGCGGACCAATTAAGGAGTTGGTGCCGCGGATCAAACACCTTTATTTCGGTACCGAAGTGGTGTTTTTTCCTCGGCTTTGGGTGAATAAACCCGCGCTTCAGCTACTCTTCAAACGCTACGAGGGCGACGCTAGGGCGCAGCATCGACAGCATTGGTAAGATCTAACCTTGATAGACTTGTAGACCCAGTCGTCGTGAATGGCCAGGGATCTGTCTCGAAAATCGAGACAGTTTTTGTTAAATTGGGCCCAGGTGAGGAGGCCGCAATTGGCGGAGCTGCTCATTTTGGCGGCTGCCTCTCAGCGCGGCTCTGACGCTTCTGCTGGCGGACGTCAGGACGCGTGCGGCGTCCACGTGGTGCGGAGGGAGGCGAAAGGAACAGCGGAAATGCGCGAGGGCGAGTCCATTTCACTGTGGCGGAGGGGAGGGCGGGGCAGCTTGGGCTTTAAAGTTTAGATGACATTTTGTATCATAACTAAATATTACCTCGGATGGCGATGTTGGCCGCTGAAGGTGAAAACGCTTCCCGCGATCGCAGCCGCCTGGATCCACCTGGCTGCGATGACGGGGTGCACCAAACCCCGTTTGCTACCGGCGGCTAAAGCTGGCGAACAACTGCAAAATCAATGGAAATGGCCCATTAAATTCCGGTTTTAGGGTTGGCAAACGTTGGGCGTGTACCTGCGTCGCGGCGCGTTGAGAAATCCGGTCAATCTGGAAAACCTGGAAAGTTCAGGGAAATTGCAAATTACAATCATCATGTCTTTGATAAAACCAATTAACGTTACGCTATTTGAAAGACCTTCAGGCATCATAAGCGAGACGTGTTATTTGATGGTGACTTGATAGTTTCGTTCAAATATCACCGATCACAACATGTCTCGGATTCTTTATGAGAAATTTGTTAAATATCTGGAAAAAAAATCAGTACTTCTTCAATTTCGAATTGAAACTGGCAGATGTGATGAACTATTTTCATTACAGTAGGCTATAAATTGCGATACAACAACCATGTGATTTTATTACGTGGTTGTTATATTGGGCCTTCCGTATGATTAGGATGTCGATCACATTTTTGTAATGTTCACACACCCCCTCATTGAGTGAAACCTAATCGGTGACTGAAAAGTTTAAAATTAAGAACTTTTTAAATCGAGATATGCCATATTCGAAATTGTTTGGAAAACTGGATCAGCTATGATGACATTTGTCTAACCCTCAGGTGGTGACATTATACTTAGAACGTCCCTAACAGATGATATAAACTTAACTAACTCAATTCGTCGTCATATCGCCGTTTCCAATGTTTTATAACTTAGAAATAATATCCCTGAATGTTGTCCCCCCCTTCAGTTTCAATTCAACCCTTCTATCTTTCTCTCTTTGGTGCATGTGTCTGCTGTCTATAAAATTTCACATAATGATGAGAACGACGGTGGTTCTGAAGAGGGAAATCAACAGTTTTTAAAGTTGCACCAACAAAATTGCGTCGCACTTTATACCATAGCAGAGCTAGTGCAGTTGTTGACGATCAATGTCTGAGCCATTGCATCACTTCCCATTGCCACTACCTGCAAATGACGAAATTGTCATTAAAGGTACCTGTTAAGTACCTGTTGATTTATCACGAGACAGTATCATTGGAGTTTTTTCATATTTTTTAGCCAAAGCAATTTATAAGGAGTTAAATTACAAATGTCGGCATACTCATTTTCTTAAACATTTTTTTTTAATTTTCATAATAATTATCCTTCTAGCTTTGTTAATTAAGACAGATTATTAAATTTTGCTTTATTTTGATGCCACCTACCAAATTAGGATGAAACTAGCCTTAGGTCGATAGTGTTACACAGTTTACTCCTATAGGGACCGCCCATAAATTGCTTCATTGAGTTTTTAAATTTATTAAGCTCTTACGTGAAACTATAGCCTGGCCATAGAAAGACTGGACTGGGGAGTTCAAACCAAGTATGGCAGTAATTTTCCTTTCACCAACTACAGTAGGTGTAGAAAGGCTTGGAAGAACTTATGGATAAGCCGAATCTCTCTGATTGGCTATTGTCCTGTCTTTAGTGGACAGACTATAGGATTGACTTGGGGTGACGTGCATGCATTAACGACAATAAATTGGTTTGATATCACCTGTAAAGCTCAGGGGACACCCTGTATGAGCAATTGTTGTGTTGAATGGAAAAGGCTACAAGAGCTGGGTGGCAATTTGTATAGGTTTTACAACTAGACGAAGAAATTTACATACTGTTTATCTTTATGGTGAGCGAGGCTAAAGTTAACCGCAATAATTAAAGCACTAACTGCTAGATGACAACGTTTTAGTCGGCTATTAGCCTACAACTTAGCACACTGTGGCTAAACACGAGTTGATTAGGTTTTACAGCTATTAATCATGGCCGATATCAACTGGGGCTGGCTCTATGTTAGTTATCACTAGCTACAGTGTATACTTTTATAATTTTACTGTCGTTAATAAAATGCACTGCCACGAGTTAATGGTCAGTACAGACATGTAATTATTGTCCAACTTAGAACCTCTGAATTGAGTTTTTCAGTATCGTCATTTTGTGTCAAGTAAT